>APFE030529622.1:0-40466 GCA_000404065.3 Pinus taeda
CCATATCTCCCCCCTGCTCCCCTCCTCCGCCCCCCTCATCTAACCCCTTTTCTATTCTTTCTCTCCCTGAAGGCCATCCCCTCGACCCTCCCTGTCATGATAGCCTCCCCCAAAGCTATACCAAATCCTCCCTGCCCCTGATCATCTCCTCACAGCCCCCTCTGGACCCTCCTTTAAACAGAATCACCAGGAGCTCTTCCAAAGATCATGGAGGATCAAGTGACACTTATAAGAAGCCTGGTCCGGGCAGGAAATCCGCCAAGTAGCATCGGGACGAGAGCGCGCAGAAAGATATAGCTATGGGAACTCAGACACCCATATAATCTTTCATCCTGAGTCAGCTTGACAACAAGGAACAAGGGGGGCGAGCACCACCCCGGATATCACATTTGCAATGATAAAAATCTTGTCTTGGAATAGCAGGGGATTTGGGCACCCCTCCAAGATAGTAGCCCTTAGAGATCTCATACATCACGAGAAGCCCGGAATTATTTTTCTACAAGAAACAAAGCAAGGTTAGCGGGAAATGAATGGTATTATAGAACAACAGAAACAGTTTAAAGGAAGCATCAGTGAAGCAAGAGGAGCTTCAGGAGGTATAGCCACTATGTGGAATCATAGCATATGGAACTGCAACTCGGAAACCATCAACCATCACTGGATCAAAACAGTCTTGGAAAACAAAGAAGATAAGCAAACTGTAATTATTTACAATATCTATGTGCCCAACCATTACAGAGACAAGGATTGTTGTTGGCGCAATCTAAAGTCTAACATTGACGAAGAAGGGAGCTCTAACACTATTTTGGGAGGCAATCTCAATCTTATCCTCCATGCCAATGAAAAGAGAGGCGACAGCTTCATTTCTGACCCCTACAAAATCCACTTGGAAAACATCATGCAAGAATATGAACTAATGGACATTGTTCCAAAAAATTGGAGATACACATGGAGCAACCGCAGGATTGGCGCAGGCAACATTATGGAGCGATTAGACAGAATTTTAATCAACGTTTCACTGCTTTCCATGTTTTCGGTTGGATATGCCAACATTTTGACATGCCCTGTCTCAGACCATTTTCCTATTACGCTCACGCTGGAGAATCATAGAAATTTTGGGCCTATACCCTTCAGGTATAGCTATCTTTAGAACAACATACCATCAGTATCTAAAATTGTTCTTAGTACCTGGAGTCAACATGTCGAAGGGTCCCCTGGATTCATTTGGGAGTCCAAATTAAAAAGAACCAAACAGGGAATTAAAGAATGGGCCAAAACAAGCTATAAAGAACCTGAAGAGGAAAAAAAGGAGCTTAAAAATAATCTCAATAGCACGCAAAGAGCGATAGAGGAGTTTGGACTCACCCAAGAAAGCAAACAACACGAAAATGACCTCTATTCACAACTGTACCGAGTTAAAAGAGCAGAGGAATTAAAATGGAGGCTAAAATCGAGGCAATTGTGGCTACAGGTTGTAGACAGAAACACAACTTTTTTTCATAAACAAACAACTGCTAGAAAGATAAGGAATGGTGTAAGCTCCATTATAGATGCTGAAGGAAACAAGCAAGAAAACCAGGACGCCATCCGAAGGACAGCAACAAGGCATTTTCGAGACCTTCTAACAGAAACCAAAGATTAGGAGGATTATACAAAGCTATTACAGCATCCACCTGTGGGGATAAGCAAACAAATAAATGACAACTTAACCAAAGAGATCGACGAGGAAGAAGTCAGCAGATCGGTATGGGCTCTTCAACCTGATAAAGCCCCAGGTCCTGATGGCTTCCCCATATGTTTCTATCAAACATTCTGGGGAATCATAAAAAAAGATCTGATAAAAATGTTAAAGTGGACCCAAAGAAAGTGTAAAGTAGGGGGATACACCTATGCCACTCATCTGGCCCTCATACCAAAAGAAAACCGGCCCTCTTCATTTGCCAGATTCCGACCAATATCCCTTTGTAATTCTTCCTACAAAATTCTATCCAAAGTCATCGCTTCCCGCCTCAAACCCTTTCTCCCATCCCTCACCTCTGAAAACCAAGGGGGGTTTTTAGCAAATCGACATATATCTGACTCCATTCTTTTAGTACAAGAAGCCATTCATTCGAGCCAGTCCAAGAACGAGAAAGGATTTGTTCTCAAACTGGACTTGGCCAACGCTTTTGATAGAGTGAGGCACTCTTTTCTCTTTGCTGCCCTAAAGAAGATGGGATTCGAAGCAGGCTTTCTGAACCTCATCAAAGCCTGTATCACCAGACCATGGATCACCCCCCTCGTAAATGGCAGACCAGGTGAAGCTTTCCAATCCACCCGTGGTCTAAGACAAGGCTGCCCCCTCTCACCTTATCTTTTCATTCTGATGGCTGAATCATTTAGCAAAGCGTTGGACTTCCATCGGAGAGTTGGCCTTATAACAGGAATAAAATTTGGGAATGGAGTCAAGAATATAAATCACTCGCAATTTGCAGATGACACCCTGCTAATTGGGGGGGCTTCCATCACAATAGCTAGGTGCTTCAAAGTCCTTTTGGACAAATTCATGGATTACTCTGGTGGCCTGGTTAATCAGCAAAAAAGTTTCAGTTACGGTTGGAACACATCAGCGCAGGTCCTCCACAATATAGAAGCAACATTTGGGGTCACATGCAACTATGATTGGAATCATTTTTCATATCTGGGCATTCCTGTAAGCGCAGGGCCCTTGAGGGCAGAAGTCTGGGACACTATAATCGATAAGATGAAAAGGAAAGTCCAGCAATGGGGTTCAATATGGTTGAACCCAGTTGGTCGCCTCATCCTTCTTAAATCTGGTATATCCTCTTTGCCTTTATACCAATTTACTCTTCGTCAAGCCCCTGCCTCCTTCCACCACAAAATGGATGGCATCCTTCGTCATTTCTTGTGGCAAGGAGGGAAACAGGACAAAAAGAAATTTAATTTGATCAGATGGACGCAAGTAATTCAGCCATAGGACCGTGGTGGTCTTGGCATCAGATCGCCCAGATTTCTCAACTTAGCTTTCAGAGGTAAAATTGTTTGGAGACTAATAACTGGTCTTCCTGCTTGGTGGAAAAGGGTTCTGGAAATTAAATATTTAAATTTTCCAAGGCAACAGCTCCTCGATCAAGACATCCCCAACAGAGACTCCACCAAAATCTGGCGCTTATGCAAAAAAGTAATTCCTATAATTGCCCAAAATACCTCCAAAATTCCTAAGGGAGGAGCAAGCACCAACATTGGAGCAGACAAAATCATGGGACAACAACCCATCAATACGCAAGCAGGAGTCAACCCCATACTCTCCTTTTGTGAAAGTGCTGGTATTCACCATTTGGATCAGATCTCTCAGTGGGATCCTTCAACCCTTCTATGGTCTGGATGGTCCTTCCCTGTTATACCCAATAATCTCAAAATCAGTTTGTCAGCCCTTCAGTCCCACTTGCATAGCATAGCCCCTGTAAAAAAAATATGAGTTAGATGGATTCAGATGGGACCCTTTTGGATCTCTATATACCATTAAGGCTGCTCACCAATCCCTCTACAACAGCAATCATCAGATGCCAATCTGGAATCATTGGAAGGTTGTTTGGAAGTCCGAGGCCCTTCCAAAAATCAAATTCTTTATATGGACCCTTCTTAAAGGCAAGACTCTTACCGCTGAAAATCTTCAAAGGCGTGGTATCATCGGCCCTTCTCGCTGTCCCAATTGTTTGGCTGCTGAGGAAACCATCCACCACCTTTTTATTGACTGCCCATATGCTACTGCATGTTGGGGAAACTTGTCTCAGAATAACCAGTTTCTGTGGACCAGCCAAATAACCATAGGAGAAATTTTGCACAAATGGAAAAAGAATTTCCCCTGACAGCGAAAGACGAACAACATAGTGAAGAGGGTTTGGGACCTTCTTCCTTAGACCATGTTATGGAGTATTTGTTTGGCTCACAATCAAAAAGTTTTTAAAGACAAAGGATCGAATACTAGAAGCCTTTGCAGCAAAGCAAGGGGCCTCACCCTTGAAACCATATCAGCCAAAAATCAGAGGGGTATAGACATCACCGAGCTCAGTGTGGAAGAATGAAGTTTCATTGGTCACTTGTTGGACAATAACAACATCAGGCACATAGGTAGCATAGCTAGCAATAGGCAAAACACTGTCCCTCAGAACTGGAAAATAAGACTTAAAGAAAATGAGTTTGTTGCTTGGATTTAAAATTCCAAAAGGTATAGTCTTTTTTTTTACGGAGCTTCAAAGTCAAATCCAGGGGCTACAGGGGCTGGAGGAGTGATCCTTGATGCAAATGGAGAAATAGTTTTATCATATGAATGGGGTCTTGGACACATCTCCAACAACAGGGCAGAAGCCCTGGCCCTATATCAGGGACTTCTTCACCTTGGGAAGCTTGGCACTGATGTAGCCTCCATCTTTGGAGATTCAACATTGGTCATTAGTTCAATGGTCTAGAAGGGAGACCCCCTCAATGTTTTCCTCCAGTAGACTTTAAGCTGCTGTCAAAGCCTAGCTCACCATGTGAAAGATCTGCACTTCCATCATGTTTTGCGCAACCTAAACAAAGATGCAGATAAACAGGCCAATAAGGCATGCACCAGGGTTGTTTAGTTTGCAACGGAGTGGAGACATATTACCATTTTCCATGACTGTTTACAACATTTCTCACAATCAGCTTTGCAATAATCCTATAAGTTCAGACATAGTGGTAGGATCGAAGAATTATAACTCTCTCATCGTGACTATGACAAGCAAAAGGGTCTGGCGCATTCAGAAAATTCATGTGCACAAGACATTAGCTAGGCGGTCGCTCCTCTTTCAGACCTCCTCGCCCTTGCATTCTCGCTTCAGTCCTTGCTCTTCCATAAGCCCACCTCTCTCCCTTTCTGCTCAATTGAACACTCGATCATATGGACCTATATATGTCTCCTGTCTCAGACTCCCCTTCCCCTGGATGCTTTCGGGCACCCCTCCCTCATGGATCGTCTCCCCAGGTAGCATATCTCACTTACAGTGCTCCACGATCAGTGTCCCCACGACAACGTACCAGGATCGAGCCTCAGACCCCTCTCCTTTTCAGGGTTTGTCCTATTCTTCCTCTTTGTCGCAGGTCAGCCAGGCTCTACAGATAGGCAATTAGGTTTCTCCTCTTTTTGGCATGGATCAGTCAGGAGTTACAATTTGGAAAATCAGGATTCTTTTCAGTTATCATAGTTAGGCATATCAATCAACTTAATATTGAGTGAAAATGTTCTGCAAATGTTGCCTTTTAGTTCTTCAATTTGTCCGGATATACTCCAGTTTAGCTTTCACCTCAAAGCCTAAGTGGCGGGAACCTGGAGGATCTTGTTGTAAATCCTTCACTCCTAGCACCAGTCGGCGAATAATCATGTACTATAGGAGAGCAGTCTCCATCTTATCCTTTTTTCGAAATGCAATATAGCAACTGACGATGTTAAAAAAAATAAAAATGAACCAACCGGAATAATATTAAACAAAAAGCACTAATATTATAAACCCAACTCTTTAATATTATAAACCTAAGGAATTAGTGAACCCAACGGATAAATATTAAAAACCTAAGGGATCAAGAAGCACAAGGAATTGATATTACAAACACAAGAGAAACATAAAGATGACGATGATTGATATTATAAACCCAAGTTAATAATAAACCCAAAGGATTATTACTAAAACCCCAGGGGATTATGAATTGAAGGAATAATGTTAAACCCAAGGGACTAATATTATAAACCCAATATTCGTAAACCCAAATATAAAAATTACAAACACTAAAATAAACATGTTTTATTTTCATGGTGAGACAATCTTTGTCAAAATGTGACATTCAAGCATGGGACTAATATTATAAACCCAACATTGGTAAACCCAAATATAAATACTACAAACACTAATATAAACATGGTTTATTTTTAATATAAACCCAAGGGAATAATGAACCCAAGGGATTGATATAATAAACCCAAAGAAATAATAAACCCAAGGGATTAACACTAAAACCTCAAGGGATTATGAACCCAAGGAATTATTAATATTAAAAAATTGAAGAACGAAGAAAACCAATAATTTGATATTATAAAACATTGAGAATTAATAAACCTAAGGGAAAAATACTTTATTAAAGCCTTGCTTTCAAATCCTTCCTATCAGAACTAAAACCTTCTCATTAACCTTTATAAAACCTTCGCTAACCCTTTCGCCGCACATATATAACCTTTTCCTCTTTAAACCTTTGTTACATATATATTTAGCGCATAAACCTTCTATCGACGCTATTTTCTTAATAAACCATTTACAAAGGAAATATACGCTTACCACACCTTTTCCGCCTTGGTACAGTTGTATTAAGGCTGAAATGCCTTAGTATGTGATTGTTTTGTATATAATAGAAAAGTGTGTTTCAGTGTTAAATTGTATGCCTGTGTATTATATAGATAGATAACCTAAGTGTGTATTTCATAAATGAGTTAAATTCCAGTGTTGCAGGTTTGATCGACCATCGATCACTGTAAGGATCGATGACGATCTACTACTAAGTGAATGAATCGTTATATATGGGTGTTCTGTGTGAAAGCAGAGTATGGCAGAGAAATGGTGGCTATAAAGCGTAAATTTGATTTACACTAAGATTTAACGCAAAACACAGTCGGATCCGAAATTTGGACTTGAAATGTTATTGATGGGAACCTATACCCTTATTGGGTCTGTAGGATTGAACGGATCAGCGCATTGAAGTGGGAGGGAATGGACCTTTGAATCAGTGGGATCACGATCATGCAATTAAGTGTGGACCGTTGAATCAAGATTCGGATCAACGGTCACAATCTAATCACTGATCGCTAATTGTAGAGGTCAAGCACAGAGACAGTGGATATGCGATATGCCAATAGCGATAAAGCACCAATCGGCGATCGGAGATTCGAGAGATCGCTTATCAGGGGTCAGAGAAGTGGCGCAGCAGACTTGCCATGGACCGAGAGCGTACATGGCGATAATTATAGGTGCCAGCGTATTATTTTTGAAGTCTGGCCATGGGTTCAGAGCGGGGTTTTTTCCCATATTCTTGCGTATTTCGATAAATGTTGATGTCCTGGGGTTTTAACGTAAATGAGCAATGTAATGCTCCCAATAGTGTAAAAGGCTCCGATAATAATATGGATTATAATATTATAATATATTATATATTATAATAATAACAAATATAATATTATTATAATAATAATATAACAAATTATAATAATATATTATTATAATAATAACAATAAAGACCAATTATTATGATAATTAATAACTTACAAAACATAGCAACTATATCTTATATATTTATATATTTATGGATAATTATATGAATTTATTATAATAAATAAACGCATAATTATTATTATTATTCTTAGGCTTTAGTATTTTATATTTATCTTAGGGTTTGTATACATTGGGAATAATAATATTATTCCCTTTTGTTTATTATTACTTAAGTGTTTAATACTAAAATCCCAAGGGATTATGAACCAACGGGAATATTATTAAACAAAAAGGACTAATATTATAAACCCAACTCTTTAATATTATAAACCTAAGGAATTAGTGAACCCAACAGATAAATATTAAAAACCTAAGGGATCAAGAAGCATAAGCAATTGATATTACAAACACAAGAGAAACATAAAGATGACGATGATTGATATTATAAACCCAAGTTAATAATAAACCCAAAGGATTAATACTAAACCCTAAGGGATTATGAACCGAAGGAAAAATGTTAAACCCAAGGGACTAATATTATAAACCCAACATTTTTTTTTTTTTTGAATTAGACTATTCTATTATGTACAAAAGACGAAAATACAATTCCAGTCAGGCTTTACAGCGAGAGCCTGCTGCCAGGGATAATGGCAGAAGGGCTCAACCGTTTGGCCATGCTTGCGAATAGGACTCAAAAATTCCCACGCAGGGGAGGACCATAGAAATTCCCACGCAGGGGAGAACCAGAACCCACAAAGTGAACAACAATCCCATGCAGGGGAGCGCCACGGAGGCCATTTTTCACAAACCCAAAAGAACAACCATCTGTCTTGCTTCAAAAATCCCAAAACACTGACACTAAGACACTTCGACGGCTTGACCAGCCTTGACCAAATGACGCATAAACAAATAATGACAAGTGGACGAGGAAACCTGACCAGAGAAGCCAAGAGCCACCACCCGGACATCAAATCCCGAATTGGAGCCGCGTGTTCTTCCTGCTCCTTCTCCACGACCGGCTCCTCCTCCATGGCCAGCTCCTCCTCCACGATCGGGCAGGGCCATTAGTAGTCCTCCTCCGGCTCCGTAGTTGCAGCTTCCTCAGCCTCAGCAGGTGGACATTCGCTGTCTTCCTTGTGAGAATTCAGAGCTTTAGATGACTTTCCTTTATCTGCCAGGGCTACATTGGCCTCATGGATTTCTTCTCGCGGGGGAATTGGAACAGGCGGAGAGCTAGTGTCTCCTTCCTCCTCAGGTTCGTTAATAAACAAAACATAGATATGAGCGTTAATACGCGACCGAGTCACAGGGCTGTCAAAAGAAAAAATGGCTGAGCCAAAGAAGGTTGCACCAGAGGTGCCAGAGGAGATGGCTTCCATGAGTTGGGTAGACCGAGAGGGGTGAATGACGGCAGAGCTGGGGCAGTGACAGAAGCAGTGGCAGTGTGGGCAATGACAAGGAGGGCGAGTTTCCGCCGCAGCTGGGCGTCGCGAGGTTCCCCCTCTGCTGGAGCCCCTATGGCTCAGCAGTCGTTAGCGCTCACGAACCATACTGGCGGGGAGGTTAAGGGAATGAATTAGCTGAACAGTCAGGTTCGAGCTGTGGCAGAATAGGGCAGAGCCCGTATTAACCCAGAGCTGGATGCAAAATAACCAGAGATCTGAAGGCAGGTGGGCAGAAACGCAGAGAGCATAATGCATGAGGCCAGGGGCGTGGAGAGGGCCACTGTAAATAGAGCTTCCAGCTCTACCTCGGTGGTCGTCCGCCATAAAAGCTGCAATCACATCCATCGCAGAGCTGAGAGGGGAAGCACAGCCGAGAGAGGACGGAGTGTTAATTCTCTCAGCCTGCCAACATGTGGCTATTAAAGCCACCATCCTATAACGACCAGCTCCTCCGCAGCCTAATTGTGCCGCGCGCGTGATGGGCACGTGGTCTTCACGAGACCCCTGTCCCGTCAGCCTTAAAACTCTAGCTAGCACCCGCATCTGGGAATAATAAACCCAACATTGGTAAACCCTAATATAAATATTAGAAAGACTAAAATAAACATGGTTTATTTTCATGGTGAGAGAATCCTTGTCACAATGTGACATTCAACCATGGTTGGCCATGGTTGTCTATGATTGACAATGGTTGACCATGATCGATATTATAAACCTAAGGGAATAATAAACCCAAGACATTGATATTATAAACCCTAAGGATTAATAAAACTAAGTGATTAATACGAAAACCCCAAGGGATTATGAACCCAAGGGAATAATATTAAACCCATGGGACTAATATTATAAACCCAACATTGTTAAACCCAAATATAAACACTACAAACACTGAAATAACCATGGTTTATTTTCATGGTGAGTCAATCTTTGTCAAATGGCGACATTCAACCAAGGGACTAATATTATAAAACCAACATTGGTAAACCCAAATATAAATACTACAAATACTAAAATAAACATGGTTTATTTTGACGGTGAGACAATTCTTGTCACAATGCGACATTCAACCATGGTTGACGATGTTTGGCTATGATTGACAATGGTTTACCATGATTTATATTATCAACCAAATGGAGTAATAAACCCAAGGGATTGATATTATAAACCCAAACGAATAATAAACCCAAGGGATTAATACTAAAACCCATGGGATTATGAACCCAAGGGAATAATATTAAACCCATGGGACTAATATTATAAACTTCACATCGAGTAAAGGCAAATATCAATACTACAAACACTAAAATAAACATAGTTTATTTTGATGGTGAGACAATCCTTGTCACAATGCAACATTCAAACATGGTTCACCATGTTTGGCTACGATTTATATTATAAACCTAAGGGAATAAAATAATACAAATTTTGATATTATAAACCCAAATGAATAATTAACTGAAGGGAGCAGTACTAAAACCCCAAGGGATTATGAATCCAAGGGAACAATATTAAGCTGAAAGGACGAATATTATAAACCCAATATTTGTAAACCCAAATATAAATATTACAAACACTAAAATAAACATGTTTTATTTTCCTGGTGAGACAATCTTTGTCAAAATGTGACATTCAAGCATGGGACTAATATTATAAACCCAACATTGGTAAACCTAAATATAAATACTACAAACACTAAAATAAACATGGTTTATTTTATAGTATAAACCCAAGGGAATAATGAACCCAAGGGATTAATATAATAAACCCAAGGGATTAACACTAAAACCTCAAGGGATTATGAACCCAAGGAATTATTAATATTAAAAAGTTGAAGAATGAAAAAAACCAATAATTTGATATTATAAACCATTGGGAATTAATAAACCCAAGGGAAAAATACTTTATCAAAGCCTTGCTTTCAAATCCTTCCTATCGGGACTAAAACCCTCTCATTAACCTTTATAAAACCTTTGCTAGCCCTTTCGCTGCACATATATAACCTTTTCCTCTTTAAACCTTGGTTACATATATATTTAGTGCATAAACCTTCTATTGGCACTATTTTCTTAATAAACCATTTACAAAGGAAATATACGCTTACCACACCTTTCTGCCTTGGTACGACCTTGGCACACTTTTCAAGATTTACCTTTTCGCTTATCGCAATCGCGATTCTCTGCAGGTTTTGTTAACAAAGACCTCTATTGCATCGAATATGCAATAATGCAATTTCGGATCTCAAAATTTATTAATTACACCACATAACACCATCGGGTCAGCTCGACGGGAACCTATACCCTTATCGGGTTCGTAGGACTGATCGGATGGACGCATTGAAGTGGTAGGGAATGGACCTTTGAATCAGTGCGATCGCGATCACGTGATTAAGTGTGCACTGTTGGATCAAGATTCAGATTGACGGTCATGATCTAATCACTGATCGCTAATCGTAGAGGTCAAGCGCAGAGATAGTGGATATGCGATATGCCGATACGCCGATAGTAATAAAGCGTTAATCGACAATCGAAGATTGGAGCGATCGCTTATCGGGGGTCAGAGTAGTGGCGCAACAGACTTGAGATGGACCGAGAGCAAACCCGACAATAATTATAGGTGCCGGTGTATTATTTTTTAAGTCCGGCCATGGGTTCGGAGCGGGGTTTTTTCCCGTATTCTTGTGTATTTTGATAAATGTTGATGTCCTGGGATTTTAACGTAAAGGAGCAATGTAATGCTCCCGATCGTGTAAAAGGCTCCGATAATAATATCCGATTATAATATTATAATAATATTATATTATTATAACAATATACAAATATAACTTATTATTATAATTTCAATATTACAATATATATTATTATAATAATAACAATAAAGGACACAATATTATTGATAATTAATAACTATACAAAATAATAGCAATTATATTTCTTATATATTTATATTATTATGATTATTATATGAATTAATTATTAATAATATAAACTCATCTCCTCTTATTATTATGTATTATTATTATTACTATTATTCTTATTCTTATTCTTAGACTTTAGTATTTTTAATATTTATCTTAGGGTTTGTATACATTGGGTTTATAATATTAGTTCCTTTTGTTTATTATTACCTAAGGGTTTAATACTAAAATCCCAAGGGATTATGAACCAACGAGAATAATATTAAACAAAAAGCACTAATATTACAAACCTAAGTAACTAATAAACCCAACTCTTTAATATTATAAACCTAAGGAATTAATGAACCCAACGGATAAATATTAAAAACCTAAGGGATCAAGAAGTACAAGGAATTGATATTACAAACACACGAGCAACATACAGATGACGATGATTGATATTATAAACCCAAGTTAATAATAAACCCAAAGGATTAATACTAAAACCCCAAGGGATTATGAACCGAAGGAAATAATGTTAAACCCAAGGGACTAATATTATAAACCCAACATTGGTAAACCCTAATATAAATATTAGAAAGACTAAAATAAACATGGTTTATTTTCATGGTGAGAGAATCCTTGTCACAATGTGACATTCAACCATGGTTGGCCAGGGTTGTCTATGATTGACAATGGTTGATCATGATCGATATTATAAACCTAAGGGAATAATAAACCCAAGGCATTGATATTATAAACCCCAAGGAATAATAAAACTAAGTGATTAATACGAAAACCCTAAGGTATTATGAACCCAAGGGAATAATATTAAACCCATGGGACTAATATTATAAACCCAACATTGTTAAACCCAAATATAAACACTACAAACACTGAAATAAACATGGTTTATTTTCATGGTGAGTCAACCTTTGTCAAAATGCGACATTCAACCAAGGGACTAATATTATAAAACCAACATTGGTAAACCCAAATATAAATACTACAAATACTAAAATAAACATGGTTTATTTTGACATGAGACAATTCTTGTCACAATGCGGCATTCAACCATGGTTGACGATGTTTGGCTATGATTGACAATGGCTTACCATGATTTATATTATCAACCAAAGGGAATAATAAACCCAAGGGGTTGATATTATAAACCCAAATGAATAATAAACCCAAGGGATTAATACTAAAACCCATGGGATTATGAACCCAAGGGAATAATATTAAAACCATGGCACTAATATTATAAACTTCACATCGAGTAAAGGCAAATATCAATACTACAAACACTAAAATAAACATAGTTTATTTTGATGGTGAGACAATCCTTGTCACAATGCGACATTCAAACATGGTTCACCATGTTTGGCTACGATTTATATTATAAACCTAAGGGAATAAAATAACCCAAATTTTGATATTATAAACCCAAATGAATAATAAACCGAAGGGAGCAGTACTAAAACCCCAAGGGATTATGAACCTAAGGGAACAATATTAAGCCCAAGGGACTAATATTATAAACCCAATATTCGTAAACCCAAATATAAATATTACAAACACTAAAATAAACATGTTTTATTTTCATGGTGAGACAATCTTTTTCAAAATGTGACATTCAAGCATGAGACTAATATTATAAACCCAACATTGGTAAACCCAAATATAAATACTACAAACACTAAAATAAACACGGTTTATTTTATAATATAAACCCAAGGGAATAATGAACCCAAGGGATTGATATAATAAACCCAAAGGAATAATAAACCCAAGGGATTAACACTAAAACCTCAAGGTATTATGAACCCACGGAATTATTAATATTAAAAAATTGAAGAACGAAGAAAACCAATAATTTGATATTATAAACCATTGGGAATTAATAAACCCAAGGGAAAAATACTTTATTAAAGCCTTGCTTTCAAATCCTCCCTATCGTGACTAAAACCCTCTCATTAACCTTTATAAAACCTTTGCTAACCCTTTCACCGCACATATATAACCTTTTCCTTTTTAAACCTTGGTTACATATATATTTAGCGCATAAGCCTTCTATCGGCGCTATTTTCTTAATAAACCATTACAAAGGAAATATACGCTTACCACACCTTTTCCGCCTTGGTATAGTTGTACTAAGGCTGAAATGCCTTAGTATGTAATTGTTCTGTATATAATAGAAAAGTGTGTTTCAGCGTTGAATTGTACGCCTGTGTAATATATAGATAGATAACCTGAGTGTGTATTTCATAAATGAGTTAAATTCCAATGTTGCAGGTTTGATCGACCATCGATCACTTTAAGGATTGATGGCAATCTACTACTAAGTGAATGAATCGTTATATATGGGTGTTCTGTGTGAAAGAAGAGTATGGCAGAGAAACGGTGGCACTAAAGCGTAAATATGATTTACACTAAGATTTAACGCAAAACACAGTCAGATCTGAAATCCGGACTTGAAATGTTATCGATGGGAACCTATATCCTTATCGGGTCCGTAGGACTAATCGGATTGGCGCATTGAAGTGGCAGGGAACAGACCTTTGAATCAGTGCGATCTCGATCACGCAATTAAGTGTGGACCGTCGGATCGAGATTCAGATCAACGGTCGCGATCTAATCGCTGATCGCTAATCGCAAAGGTCAAGTGCAGAGGCAGTGGATATGCGATATGCCGATACGCCGATAGCGATAAAGCGCCAATCAACGATCAGAGATCGGAGCGATCGCTTATCGGGGGTCGAATAAGTGGCGCAACGGACTTGCAATTGACTGAGAGCGGACCCAACGATAATTATAGGTGCCGGTGTATTATTTTTGAAGTCCGACCATGGGTTCGGAGTGGGGTTTTTCCCATATTCCTGCATATTTCGATAAATGTTGATGTCCCGAGGTTTTAACATAAAGGAGCAATGTAATGCCCCTGATAGTGTAAAAGGATCCGATAATAATATCTGAATATAATATTATAATAATATTAATATATATGTTATTATAATATATACAAATAACAAATATTATAATAATAATATAATCAATATTATAATAATATATTTATAATAATACAATAAAGACCAATTATATAATAATTATAACTATACAAATAATAACAACAATCTTATATATTTAATGATTATTATATGAATTTATTATATAATATAACTCATATTATTATTATTAGTATTCTTAGCTTTAGTATTTTTAATATTTATCTTAGGGTTTGTTATTACATTGGGATTTATAATATTAGTCCCTTTTGTTTATTATTACCTAAGGGTTTAATACTAAAATCCCAAGGGATTATGAACCAACGGGAATAATATTAAACAAAAAGGACTAATATTATAAGCCCAAGGAACTAATAAACCCAACTCTTTAATATTATAAACCTAAGGAATTAGTGAACCCAATGGATAAATATTAAAAACCTAAGGGATCAAGAAGCACAAGGAATTGATATTACAAACACAAGAGAAACATAAAGATGACGATGATTGATATTATAAACCCAAGTTAATAATAAATCCAAAGGATTAATACTAAAACCCCAAGGGATTATGAACCGAAGGAAATATTGTTAAACCCAAGGGACTAATATTATAAACCCAACATTAGTAAACCCTAATATAAATATTAGAAAGATTAAAATAAACATGGTTTATTTTCATGGTGAGAGAATCCTTGTCACAATGTGACATTCAACCATGGTTGGCCATGGTTGTCTATGATTGACAATGGTTGACCATGATCGACATTATAAACCTAAGGGAATAATAAACCCAAGGGATTGATATTATAAACCCCAAGGAATAATAAAACTAAGTGATTAATATGAAAACCCCAAGGGATTATGAACCCAAGGGAATAATATTAAACCCATGGGACTAATATTATAAACCCAACATTGTTAAACCCAAATATAAACACTACAAACACTGAAATAAACATGGTTTATTTCATGGTGAGTCAATCTTTGTCAAAATGCAACATTCAACCAAGGGGCTAATATTATAAAACCAACATTGGTAAACCCAAATATAAATACTACAAATACTAACATAAACATGGTTTATTTTGACGGTGAGACAATTCTTGTCACAATGCAACATTCAACCATGGTTGACGATGTTTGGCTATGATTGACAATGATTTATATTATCAACCAAAGGGAATAAGAAACCCAAGGGATTGATATTATAAACCCAAATGAATAATAAACCCAAGGGATTAAGAGTAAAACCCAAGGGATTATGAACCCAAGGGAATATATTAAACCCATGGGACTAATATTATAAACTTCACATCGAGTAAAGGCAAATATCAATACTACAAACACTAAAATAAACATAGTTTATTTTGATGGTGAGACAATCCGTGTCACAATGCGACATTCAAACATGGTTCAGCATGTTTGGCTACGATTTATATTATAAACCTAAGAGAATAAAATAACCCAAAATTTGATATTATAAACCCAAATGAATAATAAACCGAAGGGAGAAGTAGTAAAACCCCAAGGGATTATAAACCCAAGCGAACAATATTAAGCCCAAGGGACTAATATTATAAACCCAATATTTGTAAACCCAAATATAAATGTTACAAACACTAAAATAAACATGTTTTATTTTCATGGTGAGACAATCTTTGTCGAAATGTGACATTCAAGCATGGGACTAATATTATAAACCCAACATTGGTAAACCCAAATATAAATACTACAAACACTAAAATAAACATGGTTTATTTTATAATATAAACCCAAGGGAATAATGAACCCAGGGGATTGATATAATAAACCCAAGGGTTAACACTAAAACCTCAAGGGATTATGAACCCAAGGAATTATTAATATTAAAATGTTGAAGAACGAAGAAAACCAATAATTTGATATTATAAACCATTGGGAATTAATAAACCCAAGGGAAAAATACTTAATTAAAGCCTTGCTTTCAAATCCTTCCTATCGGGACTTAAACCCTCTCATTAACCTTTATAAAACCTTCGCTAACCATTTAGCCGCACATATATAACCTTTTCCTCTTTAAACCTTGGTTACATACATATATAGCGCATAAACCTTCTATTGGCGCTATTTTCTTAATAAACCATTTACAAAGTAAATATACGCTTACCAAACCTTTTCCGCCTTGGTACGACCTTGGCACGCTTTTCGAGATTTACCTTTTCGCTTATCGCAATTGCGATTCTCCGCGGGTTTTGTTAACAAAGACCTCTATCGCATCCGATATGCAATCATGCAATTTCGGATCTCAAAAATTATTAACTGCGCCATATAACACCATTAGGTCCACTCCTTTGTATGTCGCATTACTTCTTTGTCGTTGATCTTCTCTCGAAAGATCCAACAATTCACATTGGTTTCAGGTTGACCACACACACGGGGGTTAACCGCCCGATAAAGCTGTTTCCCCACTCCAACTCTCTGCCACACATCGTGATATGTATGGAATCGAAGGGCTATCATCATTTCTCATCCGTTCAAATTTATACTGCAAAGGCATAATGGTTTCTAGTAAGATAATTACTATACTCTGTAAAATTGATGTACCGATAAAGAATATTATATACATAAATTAATTTTTCAAATTATCGTACCAAATGGAGATTGAGTTAGTGCAATTTTTGGATTTTTCAGTAGCCCAGCTAAAATGATCAATATCATAAAATACCAGAGATCAATATCTACTTTTCCAATTTAAGAGTACATGATGAGAAAGAGTACTTTTACTAGGATATGAACGAACTAAATAGTAAAACCATAGAGCATAGCAATAAATGATTGAAGAAATAGCATCACAACGGAAGCCAAGGCAACAGGCAAATCCTAGAATGCCAACCGTGACTGGATGAACCAGGAAAGGCACCCAACATTATATATATCAGTTGCCCTGCATCAACTATCACTCATGCAAGATTTAGAGTTATGGCTTCTCCTGGGAAAATCCATCCCAGCTTCAAAATAAAGAGCCAGCGCAAGAAAACATGTATGACTAAAGCTATTGTAGCCATCTAGGCCATGGCCATGACCTTTTTCTTCGATTAAAAGAACTTACGCATTGGAAAATTTAGTGCATAGGCAAATAATTGAGGAAGCATCTAGATGGAAAACAACACGAGTCGTCCGCCGAAGAACACTTAACGGATTTACGCATTGGAAAATTTAGCGCATAGGCAAATAATTGAGGAAGCATGCAGATGGAAAACAACACGAGTTGTCCGCCGAAGAACACTTAATGGATTTCCGAGTGCAGGTATTGACCCTCGATTAACTGTTTCAAAAGAAGGCCTATCAGCCTAACTAATTAATTATGGTATTTAATTGATTAAGGATTTCATGTAAGTGATTTGAATGATTGAAATACTCAACTGTTTATATGAACTGTTAATAAATCAAATTTTAAAGATGTATCTTATTTTTTTTTTTAATTATATTAATTTCACCACTTACAATATAATAGGTAGGTATTTTACTATATTTAAAAGTCAATTATATTTACTAGAATTTTTTAATTTGAATAAGATTATATTAGATTGAAAATAAATGGTCCAAAAACACTAATAACAACCTACAAAAATTTCCTTGGGGCTATGCCCCTAAACCCCATGACATGGAAGGTTTCAACTAGAACATATGAATAATTCATGGGGACAACTATGCAAACAATATAAGATATATAAAGAAATAAAACCATGCAAAAGCATGCAACACATTCACAATATTCTATGGTTTGCTGTTTTCTTTGCAAATATGGTGGTCAAGTTTTACAAGATCAACAATTTAGGGTAGCAATGCCCATTTCTTCTCAATACGAACAAACTTCGTCAACCAGTTTACGACATTATTCAAATTTCTTACTTTCATGAGCAACACCTCATGAGTGGCTAACATGTATTCAACCTTTGTAGTTACAGTGCAACTATAACCTCTCTTGCTTGTCCAACTAATTGCTCCTCCAAATAGGTTAAACATATAACCACTTGTAGATCTTTTGTAATACAAATCTCCAACTCATTCAATGTCAAGAAAGCCTTGCACATCTAATACTTTACCTAGTCCAAGTCTTCTTTGGTAGTAGATTGAATATGTAGTGTCACACAAATACTTGAAAACCCTATTTACATTTGCCTAATGCTTCTTCCCTGGGTTTGATATATAGTAACACAAAATCCCAACTACATAGGAAATTGTGTCCAATATAGTACGAAACATTGCGTACATCAAACTACCAACAACGTTAGCACAAGGAATACGAAACATGTTGTCTACATCCTCTTATGTTTTGGGACACTTGTCTACAAAAAAATTTGCACCTATATGATTAACGATATGTAAATTATTGTGGATATTCCACTAAATGGTTTATCACAACAGATCTATTAAAATAAATTGAAATATATACTATGAACGGTTAATTCCTTTAGATTCCATATTTGTTATTTATGCATGCAATAGATAAGATGTAGAAAATAAAGAACAATGAAATACAAACACACACCAATCATAATGAATGCTAAGATATGTTTTGAAAACCCTTTAAGGAGAAAACACAACTGGAAGGTGAGGTTGCTATATAATCTCTAGTATGAAATGGAAATAATCCAAATACAAAAGAAGACACTTGCTATGGAGTTACCTAAAACCTGTGGCTCATGGGCTACTATAGAATACAACCCCCCTCTATTTCTGTCTCTCTCTATATCCACTCTCAGCTACTATGCTCTATTATGGAACAAAATGTACTCGAATAGAATGTGATGTTGGAAATAGTACTGAGAGGGGGGGTGAATCAGTATTATCAAATCTATAATTTAATTTTCAAAACTGATTTGTATATGCTACTTTAGCTCAGTGAACTAGCGTGTATACACAACTATACTTAATGAAACCAGCGTATATGCAAATATCTTTTGATTTACCCAAATTATCATGTAGTGAACTTTAATCAGTATATCAAGAATTCATTAGACAGTGCAGTAAAAACAGAATAAGACATCACACATAAGCAACACACATAAACACCAAGATATAAGGTGGAAACCCAATGTGGGTGAAAACCACCTGCTGCAATCGTCTCTGTCTTCTTTTAATAATAAGAAAATTCCATTTACAATTTTTGTACTGGTGCAACCTTATACCAGTACGCAAGCTTCTACCTGCAGAAGACTACAACCTTCTCTCGTTCTCTAGCTTCTACTAGAAGGGAGCTACAACCCCCTAGCTTTTGTACTAGCTGATATGTTTACTAGTACGTAGGTGCCGACCTACAGAAGGCTACAACCTTCTCCTTTCTTCCAGGGACCACGTTTCATAAATTTTTAGACTGGATCCATCAACAACATCATTCAATCATCAAATATATCTGCATTAACCAATCTCCTATTGAACCAACCACAACCAAATTAATCAATCACTTTGACAACCCATCAATCTGATCTTTCAAAATGCTGTCACTGGAATACAGTAACCATAACCCAAGCCAGAACCCAGAACACTGCAACAACAAACAACAACAACTAAAACATAGATTATAAGGTATACGCTACTTTCATGTGTCGAACTTGCATGTATACGCACTTTCCTCAAAGCCAACCAACGTATACATCTACAAATATTAATTCATAATTATGCAGCTATACCAAACTTCAGTTATACCTAGATCATATCAATTACGGAATAATATATGCGTTAGTATTCAGATCTAGAATATTCATGAGCAAAAACACATAATGATAGTTCATTTTACACCTTAAGATTCCGATCCATCATTAGATCTTATCCTTCATCAACCGCTAAGGTTCCTCCTTGGTTCAAATCCAACAATGCACCATAACCCAATAACTTGCATACTAGATCTCACTCTTCATCAGATATTCAATGCTTGCGTACATTGGCCTAATGATCTTCTCCTCCTTTTATAGTTTTAGGCCTTTCTCAATACCATGGACCAAAACCACTTTGGACCAATACCTTGGACCAAATACCTAGGGTCAATACCTTCGACCCGATACCTTGGACTAATACCATGGATCAAAATACCGTGGACCAAATACTTCGCACGAAAAATTTAGTTTTCCAAGGTATACACACTTTTCCTTTTGTGAAAGTGCATGTGTACGTATACGCGACTTGTATACAGTGAACCCTTGTGTATATGCGTCTTAGCCAATGGTGAACCTACGTATACCTCTCTTTCTTCATTCTATGAAATCTGATCTGTAACTCTGCGCTGTTAACCTACTGTATTGTGATCTATCATATGAGAGAGTTACCATCAAGGACAACACCTATGTCATAATGCCAACATGTGACCCCTTTTCCTCCTAGTGGCCCAATTATAACACAACCCAATACCCAACTAGGGGTTAAGTTTGACTCATTCAACTCTCAACTAGAGTTATAAATTTGACCCTTCTAGAGTCTTCTTCATAGTATTATTGTGGCTAATCCATTTTCCATTAGCAATAGGGTTGACATGGCATCCTCTCAAATCATGGTGGGAAAAATAGGAAGGTCAACTTTTGGGTGGCATCATTTTTGTATACAAATTCCATTTGACATATTTCTTACACCATGAGAAAGGTTTCTAAGTGTAGAACAACGATAGAGGGTTTGACATAAGAGAGAGTTTTTGGACCCCAAGAAAAACTTTATTTAATGCCTCAAACTGTATGACAAATGTTTCAAACCCTAATTCTCCAAATTGGGACCTATCAATAAAACGCGTCTCATAAGCTTATTCCTCCAATTTTTCCACTCTGAAAACATCAAGATAGATGAAAAATAATATAATGATCAATTTTGAATTATATCTCCCCATATTGGGAAGTTTTAGTCCATAAAAGTGTTTTTGAATGAGGTGAGGAAATTTTTCCTCTACCTTCTCCCAAGAGTTCCATTTATCCTTGTCTAGAAGTTATCCTTTCAACGTAATCTACCAAAAAACATGTTGACCTTGTGTTATAGTTTTGGACACTTACGCAAAAATTGTATCCTTTGTCAACTCTACCCTAACATTTGGTAGTAAGTCCTCTATGGAAGATAAGAATTTCTCCTCTTCTTGATCCAACATGGAAGGCTCATAGAGTTTGATATTTTCCAAATTGGCCACTAAGTAAATGTGCATGTATGGGGGTCGGGGGTAGTCTAAGTCTATAGGAATTATCTCCCACCTTTTTCAGTATCTTGAAAGGACAATATCATAAAGCTTGGATTTTCTTATCGAGACCCTGTAGCCTCTCCTTGTTCAACTATAACCATACTCTGCCTCTCACTCTCAATGAATTCTTTGTTATGTGTTGATCATTCCTAGCCTTGTACTTTTCATGTGACTTCATTACTGTCTCCTATACTTGTAAATGAATCTGCCTAATTTTCTCAACAAATTGTTTTTCCCTTAAGACATTCCTTGTGATATCCAAAGGTGAAGGTGAAAAATATTCAAAACAAGTTTCAAATGGGGACTTACTAGTAGAAGTGTGGACTGCTAAGTTATATTTATATATATATATATATATCCTAGATCTTCAGTTCGTTCTAATTGTAACCTCTCAAATTTTGCACCAAAGTCATATTGACTATTTCTATTTTCCTGTCTATTTGTGGATGAAATGTTGTAGACCTCTGCAACTTTGTGTACATATTCTCCCACAATTACACTAAAATGCACTAAGAAATCTAACGTCTATGTCTAAAAAAATGCCCCTTGGTATCCGAACATGCACCCAGATTTGTTCAAAGAACAAGTTTGCTGCTTCTTGACCCCTAATGGTCTTTTCATAAGGCATGAGAACACACCTTCTACTAAACCTATCAACTACCATGAAGATGTAACCATGTCCCTTCCTAGTTATTGGTAAACCTCAACAAAATCCATGGAAATTCTTTCCCTAAGGACGACTGGGTACATGTAAGAGATGGTATAGACCTTGTTTCTTATTACTAGGCTTGTTGGAACAAGAAAGTATACATCATATAATGAACCTAGCTACATCTTCTTGTATCTTACGCCAATATAAATATCTCTACAAATTGGCAACTATCTTCCCAATATCAAAATTTCCTGCAGCCTTGGAAGTGTGATCCTCTCTAATCAATTGCAGTTGTTCACCTTTAAAAACACATAACTTGTCTAACCCATAGAGTAAGATGTTATAGAGATAATATAAAAAATTGTGTTGTCACTTTCGTACACATGACTATGAACTCATAGTTGTTGATAAACACCCCTAAAGTCCTCATGTTATATATATGCCTCTTTGTATACATCATGGGTGAAAGGCTCCATGTGCATCCAAGTTCTTAAAACTATGATTTTTTATGTGGTTGGATTTGAAAGCATGTCGAACAACTTGTGTTTTCTTCCCTTCTTGTACTTGATCACTAAATGGAATTGTTGTGAAAACCCCATTCACTTGAAGTGTTTGGTTTTTTGTAACTTACTCTAGGTTTGTAGGTATTGTAGTGGTTGGTGATCTATGTGGATGATTATCCCCTTTCCCATTAGATAGTGTTTCCACTTTTTGATAGCTTGTACCATGACATAGAGCTCATTTTCGTAGGTAAGGAGGTTCAAAACATGTTAGAATGGTAGCATACATGCCTTACTCCCTATATCAAGATCTCTCCCATAGCATACCCACTCGCATTTGTCTCCACTTCAAAGGGGTGTTGCAATTTTGATAAAGTAAGAATCAATTCTTGAATGATTTTCTTCTTCAAATCCTCAAAGGCATTTTAATAACCCTTGCTCCATTAGAAATCATTGCCACTCAAATATATGGCGTGGAGCAGTGAAGTTATTGTTGAAAATGAGGCTACAAATTTCCTTACATACTAGGCAACCCCAAAGAAACACCTGACCTCAAGAACATTTCTAGACACTAGCCACTTCATGATGGCCTCCATATTGGAAATATCTATCTTGAGATCCCCTCTACCAATCACATGGCCTAAATACGCCAAATATTATTGTGCAAACTCACATTTCTTGAGATTTGCCAATAGTTGGTGCTCGTCAAAGTCTCTAGCACCTGCATAAAGTGTGAGTTGTGCGCCTCCCATGTAGTGTTATAAAGGAATATATCATCCAAATAAACAACACAAAATGAATCTAAATAAGGGCATAATATATCATTCATTAATCTCATGAATGTAGCCAGTGCATTATGTAGACAAAAAGGCATGATTAACCACTCATGCAAACCTTGTTTGGTTTTGAATGCAATCTTCCAGGTATCTTCTTCTCTGAATTGAACTTGGTGATAACCTGATTTAAATCCATCTTGGTGAAGTTTTTTCTTTCTACAACTAGTCCAATAGGTCATCAATCATGGGAAAGTTGTATATATTCTTGAGTGTAATCCTGTTTGACACTTTGTAATCAACACACATTTTTCAATTCCTATCCTTCTTTGGCACAAGTATGATGGGTGATCCACATGGTGAGGTACTTATTTGAATAATAGTATGCTCTAGCCTCTACTACAATTGCTTCTTCACCTATACAACTCAACATTTTGCATGGAGAGTCTGAAAAAATTAGATCTCATGCTCCACTTCCCTCTTGGGTTGTAGTACTTTAAGCTCCTAGAATATTCCAGTGTATTCCTGTATAAACTCTTCCACTTGTTGTCTTTGTTCCTTATTGCACCCCTCTAGGGATGCCTTTTCATTCATTGATTCTTCTAGAAATTGATTTTCTCTTAAGAATAATAACACATACTTCTTGCTAGAACTAATCAATTTCTTAGCCTCGCTGACACTTACTAGTGAAATCTTTAACTTGACCTTCTATGCGTTGATGATGAAGGATTTTCCATCCTTTATGAGGTGGTATTGGTTGTTTCTCTGCATGAATATTTCACCTTGTATGCATATATAGGGACTCCCAAACACGACTCCACACACATTAAGTGGAACTACATCCAATTCTACTTCAACAATAAAATAAACATTGATAGCAAATTTAATTTTACAGTGTTTGGTTATCTTTATCTTTACCTCCTTGTTGACCCATCCCAACAAATATGGGCTAGGATGGTCATGAACCTCCAATCCAAATTTGTTGATCAGATCCATTGCTATGATATTTTCCTATGAACTTGAGTCAAATAGAGCATAAATATTTGTCTTCTTAACTTATATCTTTATATGTAAGAGTTTGGTCATCTCCTTATCTTCCTCTTGATGAAGACTATTGAGATTCACATTCTTCTGCACTAAGGTGCAATCAATCCTTTTGTCCATGTTAGAGTTGCTTTCCCCCTGATTACTAGAATTTGTGGTGATAAGATTATTTTTCTTCCTATCCTTCTTTTGGTTCTTTGGGTTGTGCTCTAGATGTAATTTCCTATACTTTTCCTATGTATGACCATCAATGTTACAATAGTTGCAGTGGTTGTTGATGCCACTAGCTTGGAGTGATTCAAGATAGAATATATGGGGTAGATGACATTGATGAAGGCCATGAAAAATGTCTATATCCATGCTAGCAATATCAATTTCAAGCATTATGGATTTAATTTTGTATGCTTAAGACACAGGATCATTTTTATTCAAGTATAGGTAGAAGAGCTTTAGTTCCAATTGAAATAGCTCTAGTTTTTAATGTTAATCATGAAAAATTTTCAACTTCTTTAAAGCACCCAAATAATTTTATATAGATTTAATGTGACAACTCACCTCTTCACTTATAGAAGCAACAACCAACATACATGCCTTCTTATTTTTGTTCTTCCGTGTGAAAAGTTCTTTATTTACTTTAGGTTTTGGTAGGTGAAGTGTCTCCATCACAAATTCCATCTCAGATAGCAAGGAAAATTAGAGTATACTTGATATTTCTTCATCATTCTAAATAATCATCTTTGCCATTAAGCACCAAACCAGTGAGTGAGACAAGAGAATATTTTTTCCTCTTTCTACTTGTAAACAATTTTTTTTAGAAAATAGTTCTGAAAAAGGTTGCACCAGTATCGGTTATGTCTAACTGAGCTTTGTCCCCCTACATGTAAACCAAATGTTACAATAGTAGATATGCCCTTGCTTAGTGTGTAAAGATTCACACTAAAAGCCTTGGGGGCTACATTGTCTAATGAAAAAATACTTCAACCTAGTTGAAGTAGGGATATTTTCTAGAAAATTGAATGATTGCATTTAGTTCATTTAGAAGATAAAATAGAGCTTCAAAGAACCATAGAAACACCAATTACATCCTTCACCATGGCTAAAGCTCAAACTTGAACCTTGGAAGGCCAAAAAATATAAAAATTATATCAAATTATGAGGGAATTTAAGCTAGAGAACTCTCACGACATATGGAATCGAACAAAAGCAACCAATATAAATGAAAAGAGAGCCAGAAACTAGTAAGGACAAACTCTTTGTCATGGGTCTAGCAAAATATTGTAGTCACGAAGTCATGACCCTTTAATATTAGATCACACATGGAAGTGATGTGGTTAAATGTGGAACCAATTCTAATAACCAGGTGAGGTTAAATATGGATTGACTCCTTATTAGTAGAGAGAAAGGGAAAGGGAACATAAATTGGAGAATGAAATTTAGAGATGGGATCATAATCCTATTAAACCTCCTCTAAGGGATGCTAAAGAGTCTTCATCTTCCAAAAGAGATAAATTTTTTATTACTGGAGTTTCTCTTTAAGACATGCCTTTGCATAGGCACATCCTTGATTAAAGAAAGAAGGTGAGAGTACATTGACAAGAATTGCTTGGGCGAGGCTCATAGTCTTGTCGAAGTTGAAAGGGTTTTCCTATCTGATAGTAAATGCTACTCAAGAATCCACGAGGTATATGGAAAGCAACTCTAGATCACAGAGTTATAAAAAACAACCTCACTTTGATACCAAACAAAGTTACCAACTCAACGGGAACTATACCAAGTTATATTTTTTAAAGACCACAACAAATCATGATTTTCATGCTGATTTTGAAAAGTGTTGATGGAGCATCAACCTTTTATTTTGAGCGTATTTTTTGGCACTTTAAATTTTCTTTTGTATTATGTATAGACATTTTTTTTAAATGCTAGTGATTTTCATGTCGATTCTAAAAATTGTTAATGCAAAATCCACCTATTTTTTTGGGACTTATTTTTGACACTTTAAATTTTCTTATCTATTAAGTATGGATATTTTTTTTTAAATGTTGGTTATTTAACAAATTTTCAAGTAGTCTTCTGTTTTTTTTTCAAGTTTATGTTTTCTTGATTTTCTTTTCATTTTTTTTGCAAAGTTAAAAAAAGGGTCATTATTTTGAAGTTAGAATTTTCTATATATTTATGTATCATTAATTAATATTTCAATATACATCAAATAATTGTCACAAAAAAAATAATTTTAAAATTTTCACAAAAAATACACATTTCGAATATAGATATAATAAAAAAATACTCATTTTGGGACTCTTTCGCTAAAAATAGCATGCCAAATAAATGTTTTTTATGGGAAAATTTTAACAAAAGAATTTAAAAAATAACAATTTTTTTTTTTTTTTTTAATGAATTTTATGTCAAAAAATAATAACATTCAAAGTTGTTTTTTTGTTTTACAAAAATAATGATTCAGATATAAATTAAAGTGAAATTCTGATAATAAAAATATTAAACATATAATAACAAAAATTGAATACTTATTCTTATCATAAAAATTAAAGTCAGAACAATAAAAGTATAACTTATGAATAGTTCTTAAAATTGAGCCTGATTTTCAAGCATAACTTAAATTTAATCAACAATATCATGTAATCCATGCTTATTATCTTCAAAAGCTTCAATATTATCTTTTTCCATAGTATGTTGTGCTTTTGTTTGGTCAATTTCCTCTCTAGTTGGATATTTGATGTCCGAAAATATTCCGAAGTATCCCTTTCCAATCATTCCATCTAACGATGGTTGAGGTTCCTTTTCCTTTTTCGCCACGCGTGGTTCATTAAAATCCATTTTCCTCAAAGCAACATCTTGCATTGCATCTGGAAGAACTTTAATAGCAGTAATTCTCTACTGAATAAAGCTATACTGTGGTGGGTCTTTTTCAATGGCTATTCAATTTCTTCCTTTTTGTAGGAAGAATGCTAGTGTTGTACCTAATCATAAAGTACAAAATAAATAATTAAATAAATTAGTATAAACACATAAAAATAAAAAGATTAAAGTTCAATTTCATAGCATAAAACTTACCAGAACCCGAGAATTAATCCAAAACTCAATCTCCTTCATTTGAACATAAATATAAAAGATAACTAATTAATGCTTGTGGCTTTTGATAAATGCTAATAATCTCTCTTTTTGCATCTTCATCCTCATATGTTAGTTTTTTTACCATAACATCATGAACTAATATTTGGCTACTATTCTTTCCATCTACTAGATTCAAAAGAATAGGCTTATAACAATCATCTTTTGTCCAAGGTGCAACATGTATGAACTGACAATCACCTATAATTGGCAAAAATCCGGCACTAATAAGATTTGATTTTTTTCCTGTAACATGAAATAATAAAAATTCAATTAACTTGTACATAATTTTTTTTCTAAATATTAATCAATAAACATACAGTTCCAATGTCTTACCATGTAAGCTACATCCTTTAGTTTTCTTTGCCCTTGAAGTGTGATAATATCAATCCAAATTGTGTGTCTGAATGAAATGATACAAATCTCCAAAGTGATGATGTTGTGACTTCTTGAGATCCCATAGCCACTTTATTAAAAGCTTGATAACTATAAGGCTCACTATCGTATCCAATGTTTGGGAAATTGAAACCATGAGGAATATCTACAATAACTAGGGAATATTCCCTTTTAGGAATGAGATTTGCAATGTCTTCACAATCACATAATATTATTTGATATTGGATAGTGTCGAGTCCATTCCAAATGTAGTAATCAAGATTAGAAACAAGACCATTTTAAAGACGTTTTCTTTGTCTTTCCAATTTAATTTTTTGAAGAAAACTTTTGAAACTTTTTGGTATTCCATCTATATTCCTCATTGGCATCTTTAATGTAAATAAACAAATATATGTATATGTAATAAAATAAAAATAGTTTACAAATGAATAAAATGAATGTGTTAAATTAACATATCTTTTAGTGTTGTTGTAGAACTTGCATCTGGATAGTTGCATGTGAAATCATCCCAACTCTCTTCATTCAACATTTTAACTGTAACAACCCTGGTGAAAATACCATGTAATAAAAGTTACTAAAGGCAAAATAAGACCACAATTAAGGGACACTTATTCCAAGCTGAATGTTGGACAAAGATATCCTAGTGGGCATCACTGGACGTGTTTATAGCTAAAGGAAAAGGCATTAAAAAAGGATAAAGGCATTTTTGACACATTTATTTATGAAAATAAAGGAAAATAGGAGAAAAGAGAGGTGAAAGATCACAGGTTGAATGTGAGGAGGAAATTGAAGGAAAATAATGGGAAATGAAGAAAATAGAGGCCTAATTGGTAAAAAGGTTTCGAGGATTAGTTTGTAACCTTTTTTCAGTTCATTTTTGGAGCTCTTTCATTATTCTCTCACTCACTCTTGGACACTTAGAGTTTCTTGGAGCAAGGAAGGAAAAGCAAGCAAAAGGAAAGGGATGAAAGCAAGGATCAAGCAAGGAAGAACAGGTCAAGCAACTTCAGCAGGAATACTTGCAGGTAACATATTGCATGTGTGATTTCCTAGCTGGTTTTGACATGCACAACTTTGCATGTTGGTGTACATTATCTTGTTTTTGGTGGCATGTTTTTCCTAGGTTATGATAGTGGTTTTTAGCATAGCCTTGCCTTTTCCAGATAATCATGGTGTGATGGTATTGTTTTCTCGGTTTTGAGCTTTGGAATTTCCTGATGGTTTTGGAATCCAGAGCAGAGGTGGTCTTAGGAAAATCCCAAAGGCCTAGGAATCCCTTGACCAGTTATGGTGGGATACACAGTAATGCCTGAGGGAGGAGTCTCGGTTTAGGGCTTAGTGATTCGGTGTGGATTGCGATAAATCCCGAGAGACAAGCATAAGGAAAATTCCTCAAGGATAGTGTTGGAGTCCGGAGGCATTCCTAGCTTGATTTGGTTTTGTGATCTTAGTGCCAGTTTTGCTGAGATTGCAATTTGGTGAGGGTGGAGGTGGTTTAACCTTTGGATTCCCTTGTTTGTCTTTGGATTGGTTTATCCATGAGATCCTACATTCATGCTTAGAATATGGCACGAGGGTGATTGGCTGAAAGAAAGATTTGGTTCAACCATGTCTACGGTCGAGTGGTACGTGGAAGTCCTAAACCTGGTCGGATTTGACTATGTTTAATAAAAGCTAAGCTCTCTTGCTTTTGTACTTATTAATATGTGGATTTAATAACTGTTATCTCACTGTTATTTTCATGGGTTAATGTTGGTTATAAGCATGGTTATATGACTGGTTATTGTCATGGTTATTTCATGTATTTACTTGTAACTGAAAGGATAATGGATGCAAGTCCTAATAGATGTCAAAACAGTTAAGGGAATAGGATGGTGATCCTTCTTGTGAAGTCTCATATGATTCATCAGTCATTTATGCTATGCCTTGTATTTATTTCTTGTAGATTGCATTGATGCCAAGTGTTTGACCAAATGTCAGTCCCGGTTGGGGATGGTTAGGCTTAGTCCTGGAGTCAGTTTATGATTTATAAGACTTGTTATTATGTAAATCATGGATTTTGGAAGTGTCATTGAATTCTGGGTAGTGACATGGGCTCTAGGATTGAAAAAGTGGCTCAAATCCTGAGGACATTGGCACAACACTAAGAAAAATAGTCCCTGGATGCTGGCATGCCATGCTGTGGGAGCATCCAAAGCCCTCTAGATGTTGGCATGCCCATATCTATTGGCCGGATAAATCGTTCTTGCGGACAAGACTGATCTCCCTAGTATCAAATGATATCTAGCAACAAGCAGCACAAGCAAATCTAATTTTCTCTAAACATGTTTCAATTCATAAATGAAAACTAAGAGGTGTAATAGACCCTACCTCGGTCCAATGCTTGTTTGTGGCAGCTTTGTTCCAATAGCTTCAAGCAGTTCCCTTTTAATAACCTGCATGCACAAACAAACACACATCAAAGCATACCTGCGTATAATAAAACATGTTCATTATGAAGATCAAGGAGCTCATAAAATAAACCATTAGAGATAGTTCATTGAGAAAAACAAACTTGATTATATTAACTTTATGAATAAAAGAACCTTACAACCTTTGCCTTGATGTTGCACAAGTTCTTTCCAGGGTCCAGCAGGGGTCTCCTCTACTTTGACAAGCCTCACTCACTTCCCAAATGACATGAAAGGTATGTGATCTCTCCTCTCACAAGCTCAAAAAGGAAGTCTAGTTTTCAGCAGCATTTACCCTCAAGAATCTTCAGCTTTCAACTTCTCCTACAACCAACCCAATGCATGAATTTATAGTGCAAATGGAGGAAGTTGCAGGTCCACCATTGAAGGGATAAGTTCCTCCTTCAATGGAATAAGCACCTCATATCATGGAGTTATCTCCCTTAGTTATGGAATGGATGAACCAAGGTGGAGCGGACTTGCCAACGTAATATTCCTTCTAGAAGTGTCTAGAAGTGACCCAATATGAGTTTTTAAGAATGAACTCACGCCCTTTTAACTTTTACAGGGGTTCGCACCCATTACTCAATAGACAGAGTGGTCAGGTTCACAGGAAACATGACCATTGGGTGTGGCACCACAGACAATGCTAGGAGAAAGTGCGAAACCAGAATTTGAGATATTTTTAAGGTCTTTCTCCCATTTTCAAGGCTTGACATGAAGAGCTGAGGCTCAAGACTTGCAAAGGAGGTATGTATGAGTGTTGATGGACTCACACGAACTGTAGAAAGTCATGGTGACAATTTTTTGTGTAACAAATTGCCCCCTAAAGTGCAAAGTCTGTAGTAGATGAGGATGGTTTTTTGATCATCTAAGAAGAGTGAGGGACTTTATCATTTCAAGGATCTTCCTGTGGATACCCCGGTCGGAACCTGTAAAAACATTCAACACAAAATATATATATGTGAAAATATCATCGTTGAGGTATGCATTCCCATACTCAGATCAAAACTGACTAGGAACTATCTAAAACTGCTCTGATACAGGAATTATTTTGTATTACATCACAAGTAGGAACACATGGACATAGTATGGGCACATCCATCTGTTTATGAATAGTCCACTATATAATGATAACAAAATTCCTCACAGCTTGGATGGTGGAAACTAGATCCAGGGTCTTCATTTCTACTGCCCGAACTAGTATGATTCTATCCATGTGAATGAATGTGTCGAAGTAGAACAAGGTAGAAACCACTTGATTACCAGTCAATGATGTAAACTGTTAACAAGTGTGAGAGGAACCACTAGTAATGTCAATGGCCCTCAAAGTACTCAGTACAATCCATGAAGTGTGAATGAATGGGTCGATGTCAAACACGTCACAGAATCCTTTGATCGAAGGTCAATGATGAAAATTGTCGTCAAAGGCGAGGAACCTACCATTGAGGCATGCAGATTCCAAGGTACTGATGATTTCTAGATCATCTTTCTAGATAATGAGTTGGAGTCGATAGAAAGTGATCCGTCATAGGCAAGCCCATAACACGAAATCATAGATCAAGTCTAAAGAAATATATTTGGAAAGAACTAACTCAGGGATGGTCAATGATGGATGAAAAATATTTTGCAGGTGAATGGTTTATTTGTACATACCTCTTGAACACATAACGACACTGCAGATGGCTTGGTGACAGTTGACCCAAAGTTAATACCTGGAAACCAGCTGAAGACTTTCAATGTGGCTTGATTAACTGTTAGGTAGAGGATTTCCCAACCTAGGTGGATAAAAATGTCGTGTTCAAGAGTGATGGAAAGTTTTTCAAACACAAAGTATAACAAACAGGTTCATTTTTCTCTCTTTTCCCCCACCATTTCTGGCAAGTACCTCTTTATTTTTGACAAGCTTGAGGAGGATAACATTTGCTTCGTTATAAGCTCATCCTTTGGATGGGTCTAACTTAGTTTAGATTCGAACTCGAAGAAGGAGTGGTCCGTTCTTGTTTGCAATTGAACAGGTCCTTTACTGTGAAATTTTAACGAGTCCAGTATAGGAGAAACTCGACGTTTTTCAATTTTAGGGAGTCAGAAGAAAAACTTAAGAAAACTCCATGGATGTCCTTTTTCGTAAATTTGTGTCTCTCAAGCCCGAAAAAGTATAAAATAATACTTGAGAGAACCACTTGATCATTACGACCAAGGAGTACTTTTCATAATTAGTGCCTTCAATATGAAAAAGTAAAAAAGCGATCGAAAACACGTCGTTTTATTACTAATATCGAACTTGAAATGACAAAAGTCCAGAAATATTTTCATGTTTATACGGTCGGAAAAGGGCTATAAAAGGACCGTCTTTTTAATTCCATTTTAACGAGTCTAAAAAGAAAAACTCGACAATCTTTTCATATTTTACGAGTCAGAAAAGAGCTTAAAGAGGATTCCTATGTGTTTTTTGTCGAAAATGACCAATTTCACCTAAATACCCAATATTCTGCACAAAAACTGCAAACATTACTCATATTTGTTTAAAAATAATAAAAATGCACCAAAAATGACATTTTCAAAGTAAAAAATAAATAAATGTAATTTATTTATTCAAAAAATCTTATAAAAAGGGCTTTTACAAGTTCATTTTTACCTTTTCCTTTGGAGTAAAAAGTAAGAGCTTTTGGTAGAAAACTTCATGTGGAGATTGCGAAAAATCTGACCACTAGAGTCGAGAACCGTCTTCTCCAGGTAATCCACATTGTCCCTGACTTGCATTCCATACGTTTGAAATTTTGTTTTAGGGTTTAGAAATTGATTTTTAGAGGATAATTAGGGCAAAAAATCGCCCGCGGTAGTTGCGTAGGGGCGCCATGTGGCCCCTGCGCACCCCGATTTTTCTGTACACATAGAAACGTCAGGGTGACGCACCTATCCTTAAGGAGAAGTGCGCACCTACGCACTGTCTCTAAAGGGATGGGTGCGAACCCCACAGAATGCGGATTTTGAACCCTAGTTTCTTCATTTTTGCCCCATAGAATTTTGGAATGAGAATTCTAATCCACCTATTTTGAAATGTAGGTACACAAGATGCTTGTTTTGCGGGAAAGAAAGCACGAGGACATGGATCAAGCTGCATTACTCCATCCGCCTTCATTACAGGCATTGAGAGCATGCGAGCTATTCAAATTTTGGACCATACCTGGCATGAGGGCACAGGTAGACTTTCTACAATGGCTGGTGAACAAGTGGAGCATACAGGACCATTACTTCATTATTGGTGGCAACTGGCTCGAAATCGAGCCGGATGACATATACTTTTTGACTGGCTTGCCCAAGAGAGGCGCAGAGTTATCTCTATTCGGATTTAGGCCAGGTCCAATCTGTCGCTAGTCTCCAACTAGAGTTCTGTAATAACCAGAATTCAGACAAATGGATAGATGTGAAAACCATCTCCTGCCCTGAACTGAAGGTGATTTCTTTTACTGTTACCAGACTCTGCGGGAGCACAACATTGCATCTAGCTACAGGTTCCCAGATGCGCATGGCAGTAGACTGCTTCCGAGGCACCATCTTCAACTGGTGCGATGCTGTATTGGCCAATGTGAAGGGCCAATTGACTAGGGCGAAGAATGGGAAGCTAAAGAACTTTGGATATGGTTATTTAGTTGTCAGATTTTCCCTAGAGAGGGTACCAATGCTGGTTCCACAACAACTCACTGTTGAGGCTAGACTTCCCCGAGATCCTCGGGTTATGCGATGGGTTGCAGTTATGGCCCGCCATCCTGAGGAGGGTACCGAGGTTGTTCGATTCACACCAGAGTATTTCCGTTGGTTAGAGAACCAATTCTTTATTATTCAGGATTTTCCATACGCTGGGATGGATTATCATGGCGATCCCGACATGGATCTTCCACCAGGAGAGCAATGGGATGATAGAAGTAAAATTGTTTTCAACATTTTTAATTATATATGTATTTTTTTTATTTTTAAAATCGTCCCAAAAATAATAGTAAAAGTTTTAAATGCAGATGTGGGTCCACGACGACCAGCCGCTCTCCAGCCCTATGATCAAAGACAACCAGCTGTCGCAGCACCGGCCCCATAGGACCAATCAGCAGAGACATTGGCCGAGTTGGAGAGCCATCTAGAGCGCTTAACCACAGATATTTCAGAGACTAGCATAGATGACATTCCCCTTAGGCTTCAGTGCTATGTGATTGGGGTCCCAAGACCTTTTAGGAGGTTCCTTTGTAGGGTGGCCCGAGCAGTGGTGTCTTATTGAGGTCATCACCAGTGATAGGATGATTGCCTTGTAGACTCATTTTTGGGCTTTTGATACTATCATTTTTGTCGATCATAAGGTGTTTTTCAACCTATGATCGAGGACGATGTATATTTTGACACACTCTTATGCTATGCTATATTATTATTATGGTTATCTTGCAAAACATGTTTATGAGATGTTTTTAAATTTACTGTTTGATTAATGCAAATGTCTATTTAAACATTTGAGAAGCAACTACATCTGCTAAATTGTATTTAAAATCAAGGGAATGTGTGATATTCATGTAAATCAATTCTCATTCCAAGAGACGGACTCTAAAAAAATAATCTAATAATACGGAGTTCTAATGGCATAAATCGATTAAGCTTACATCACAACGAGTTTCCGAATCTAAATTAAACAATCAAACTGTCGAATTCCAAATGAGATGGATTCAGATAATAATCAATCACTGCGCTGTATTTTGCAATGTTGGTTTGTTGTTTGACCATGCTTTACCCCGTGCATAGATACTAACTCATCAGAGGGTGAATAGATAACCCAAGCTGCAGAAGAGATGTTCCGTGTACTACGACAAGCGCCATCAGCGAAACCGATGTATGTTTGGAGAGGCGTCGACATCTGCAATATCAAGAGTAAAATCAAGATAAGCAGGACTAATAATGAAAAACACTCTCTAAAGTAAAACACGCATCTTTAATCTAAGAACACACCAACTTAGAAAGAAACTAGTCTAAGAAATCTCCACACTAATCGTTTAAGCATAATATCGCTTTAGATAAAGCCCATTCCTAGGTTTACCTAAAGAGACACCGTCAAAATCTTCTAGCTCGTAGGCCCCTTTTGCCAGCTTTTGCTTGACAATATACGGACCATGCCACATGGGTACAAATTTGCCAGCCCCTAGCTTATCGTTTGCTTGATCATAAAGTAAGACTAGGTCTCCTTCTGAAAAATTGCGGGGTGTAACATTCCGATCATACTGAGCTTTAATCCTTTTAGCATGAGTTTTGACAACTAATGCAGCATTACATCGATTCTCATCTAATTGAGTTAAGTATAATAAATTTTTTTCTTCCTCGGAAGTGGCTAGTAATAATTGCACGACAATTTGTAATGACGGGATTTCACATTCAATGGGAAATACTGCCTCTAAACCATAAACCAGTTGGAAGGGAGTAAAACCTGTTGATTATTTGACTGAGGTTCGGTACGCCCAAAGCGCTGAAAATAACATGTTATGCCAATTCGACCGATGAATCCCAATGATTTGTCAGATCATGGTGACTAGAACTTTGTTGATTGCTTCAACCAGACCATTTTCCTATGGGTAATATGGAGTGGAACTACCGTGACGCAAGCCAAGCTGATCTATAAGTTCAATCATCATGATATTTCAAAAATGACTTCCATGGTCAGTGATAATTGCTTGGGGAACATCAAACCTAGAAATTATATGGTTGAAAACGAAAATCGCAACAGTTTTGCCATCTACCGAAAATGTAGGCATCGCCTCAGCCCACTTGGTAAAATAATCTACCACAAGGATGATATACGCATGCCCCCCGGTCGAGTGAGGGTTACATGTAATAAAATCGATACCCCATTTTGCGAATGGACCAACGGAAATGATAGGGTGGAGAGGAGTAGGAGGAGCGCGCATCTTACCATTAAATATTTGGCAATTGTGACATTTCTGGACTGCAGTAATACAATCTTTGAATAACGACGGCCAAAAATAGCCAGCGCGCAAAATATTTTGGGCTGTGGCATACCCAGACATATGACCGCCACATGCTCCAGAGTGGCAGCCATTAAGAACCTTCTCAGCCTCATCATGAGTAAGACAATGATGGAAAACAGAATCCACCCCACGACGATAAAGAGTATCTCCAATAATTGTGTAAGGTTGGGATTGAAATCGGACTTTCCGGCGCTGAGATCATGAAATGTCTGGCCGAAAAGATTGGGTCTAGAGATAGACAATGATATCTCCGTACCATGGATCAACAGTGCTGATAAGGAACAAGGATTCATCCACAATGGATTCTTCTGCCACATGTTCGGGTCAGCACGAGGGAAGTCACACATTAATTCCACAAAAACCAAAGACTTCTTTGACGTGGCCTTCTCAAATTCCAAGTCAAATTCCTGTAGGATGACAATCCATTTGGAATACTTGCCCCCCAACAATTGTTTAGTCAAAATGTATTGCATAGCATTACAGTCAAAAATGACGGTGGTTTTGCGTAACAAAATGTAATGACGAAATCGCTGAACAACCTGGACTGCAGCTAAAGCTAGTTTCTCCACATGTGAATATTTTAACTCAGTGGGAGTTAGAGTCCGACTAAGATAATAGATCACATGTTCACTTTCGAATTCATCCTATTGAACTAAAACCATCCCAATGGTGGAATGGGAAGCAACGAGGTACAAGAAGTAATCCTGGTTGTAGTTGGGAGGATGCAGTAACGGCGCATGGGTCAACGCATGTTTAAGTGCATCAAAAGATTTGTCAACTATCTCGTCCCAAAAGAATGGAGTGTTTTGTTTCAACAACCGGGTGAAACCTTTTGTAATCTCAGCGTAGTTATGAATGAAACGACGTAAAAAGTTTTCTTTCCCTTGCAAACTCTGGAGTATGCGAAGTGTCGAAGGAGGTGGTAGATTGATGATGGCTTCGACCTTTGAAGGATCGATGTGAATGCCGGCTTTGGATACAACAAATCCCAGTAAATGAACTGTTTCTAGATAGAAAACGCACTTGTGTAGATTCAGCCTAATCCAATAATGCCTGCATCTCATGAAAATTGCTCGTAAGTGAGTGAGATGGTCGGCTCTTCGTAATGAATGAGCTGGTAAATCGTCGAGATAAGGCTGCACAATGTGCTTGATGTCATGAAACGCATAAGACATTGCCCTTTGAAAAGTTTCTTCGACGTTCTTCAATCCAAAAGGTAACTTGTAATAAGAAAATGTCCCCCATGGACAGATGAATGCCGTTTTTGGTTGATCGGCAGGTAGAATGTTAATTTGATTGTAACCCGAAAAACCATCCATAAAGGAGAAAATTTCACTGTTGGCACAATCATCGATAATTTGATCGATATAGGGTGTAGGATAGTTGTCCTTGGGACAAGCACGATTAATATCCCTATAGTCGATGCATATTCTTATCGTCCCTTGTTTTTTAGTAACTAGAACAATATTCGATACCCAATCCGTCAAAGGAATTGGATAAATGAAACTTTATTTAAGTAGTTTCTCAACTTCTGTCTTGATGGCAACAACTTTTCGTGGGTGTATCTGACGCAACCGTTGCCGGACGGGTTTAGCATCCGGGTAGGTTTTGATTTCATGAACAATGATTCGGATCAATTCCTGGCATTTCTTCATAGGACCAGGAAAACACGTCGCAGAATTCTTGAAATAGGGCTTTATATGTGTTCACTTCAGTGTCCGTATAAGAAGCACCTATGTGAATGTTTTCAACAATCCCAGGTTTGACTGAAATGTCGATAGGAACTATTCGAGAAATATTAGCTAAATTTTGTTCAGAATCAGGATATTTCAATGGATTCTGCGGTTCTTTGACATATTCAATGGTAAAAATAGATGAAAAATCATTTTCAAAATGATCAATCTCAGGTAAAAATGAAGACCGATGATGAAGATCTTCCCATGGTAATGCATCAACAGACAACAGTTCCCAAATTTGTTCATCAGTGTGAATGGTTTCTGAAAAGGTTGTTGACTTTGAGGTTGAGATTGAAAGTGATTTTCCACGAATCTCATTCACTAGATCAAGGTTGGTTGAAATTGAGTCGGAAAACGACTGTACTGCCTGATAAGCAACTTCAAAGGGACTCAAAGGCATGGCATCGCCAAGAGAGTCCACCTCAGAATCGAATGGAATGATCCAAGGATCGTCAAGAACTATGGATTCTGATGAAATCATATGAATGGTTGCAAAAGGAGACAGTACATTGGGAGGAGGAAATGAAAAGGTTCCGAGTAAACCCGAATCTTTAACTAATCCTACCCCAACATCCTTATAAGGGATAGCGGTTTTTCCAACATGTTGAATACTCTCAGTAGAGGATGGGTCGGACAAAAAGTAAGTTAACTGATCTATTGTAACGATATTTCCATTATGTGGGAACTTAATAAGCCGAAAGACCGATGAAACAATATCATTCATGGCATAAGACCAGCTACGACCCAAAAGAAGGTTGTAATCTAGAGGGGCATCAACCACCTCCACATCTAGATTAAAAGTTTTTCCTTCAACCCCTATAGGTAAGTCCTGTAAAATGCCATAAGGATGAAACCCTCGGCCATCTAAGGCCTTCAGAATTGTCGGGGATTGATTAAGTGTAGGAGAACCAAGGGTTTTCCAACACTGTATCGACATAATACACGTGGAAGCTCCCTCATTAATCACAGTCCTAAAACAAGGTCTGTTTTTGACTAACACTGGAATCTGGAAAGCCATTTGATGAGGTAAACGAGGTGTACTGTTTTCTAAATTGAAGAATATGAGGTTTGAGTCTTGAAGATCAACATCTCCTATAGCTAACAATAGCATTTTACGCTGTGCTGGACAAGAATGTAGCACTTCCAAAGTCGACATTGCTGAAGGTGAAACAACTAAATATTCAACAATGTTATAGTTATAGGGAGAGCTTCAGCGTAAATCACATAAGAAAGATTATTGCCAACGCGTTTCGAACCAACCAATGTGGTTCATCATCAGGACAAGTTGAAAATACAGATCTAGCCCATCGTGTTAAATAGTATAAGCAGAGACTCCAACAGCTAAAACTCTCTAACGGCTACTTTATCAATCAGGAACCCTAGTCAAACTACCTCTAATTAATTTAATACAACCAAAGGTTGTTTAGTTAGAAAAATTCATTTATTTAATTTCAAATATTACCTTTTTATACGAAAAATTATATAAATATATATATATGTTAATATTTAATTAATTAATTCTTTAAATCTGACCTATATATATGTATATTCTAATGCCCTATTTGTTATTATTGTTACCCTAATTTCAATTAATTTTATTTATAATTAATTTACAATTAATTTTATGTGTAAAATAATAATATATATATTACTCAATACTATAAAAATAACAGATTAATTAATTTGTATTAATATATATAAACATGTATTATATTTATAGAAAAAGGTTAAAATTAGGTTAATTACAAATTAATTTAATATTATGTATAAATTAATTATTAATGTTATATGAATAAATATAATAATAGTTAATAATATTAAAAATAAATATTAAATATTTATAAAAGTCCTAAATGATAATATTATGTTATGGTTAATATAATGTTACATATGGGACTATGAATAATTAATGGTACTAACTGTTTAAGAGACTGTTAATTAAATTGCCCTTGTGTTTT
>APFE030529624.1:0-12763 GCA_000404065.3 Pinus taeda
TGCGGCGTCTCCTGTGGCGCCTCCTGTGGCGTCTCCTGTGGCGCCTCCTGTGGCGTCTCCTGCGGCGCCTTCTGTGGCATCTCCTATGACGCCTCCTGCAGCGTCTCCTGTGGCGCCTCCTGTGGCGTCTCCTACGGCGTCTACTGCGGCGTCTCCTGCGACGCCTCCTGCGGCGTCTCCTGCGGCGCCTCCTGTGGCATCTCTTGCGGCACCTCCGCACTTCTGTAGCTGCAGCGCTCGAGAGATCAACCTTCATAGATTCGCTTTCCACTTCACTTTCATATAGATCGAGCTTTTGAAATAATAACCCAATATTTCAGATCTTAAGATATTCAACCCAAAAGCATGCCTAAGCCAATTGATCTCCTTTGCTTTATATAGGCAAGCTCTTCCTCAAATCATGGATCATGGGGCTCAATAATAATAATAAAATAAAACAATACCATGGGCCAAAACCATAACAAACCAATACCATCAACTCAATACTAGGGATCAACACGCTTGTCGAGATGCCATGGTCCAAAAACCATAGGTTCAAATTCCAAGGACTAACTACCATGGACCAAAGGTAAGTTTTCCCACATGAAATAAACTTTTCTCCATAGGTTCAAATTCCAAGGACTAACCACCATGGACCAAAGGTAAGTTTTCCCACATGAAATAAACTTTTCTCCATAGGTTCAAATTCCAAGGACTAACTACCATGGACCAAAGGTAAGTTTTCCCACATGAAATAAACTTTTCTCTGCATAAAATTCCGTGAACTTTTCTCCACATGAATAAACTTTTTAATTCTCATCATATTGAGAGCCATGCCATGGGTGTTGCCATCAAGTACAAAATCTGTAACATATAACCATACCAGAAACATAATGCCAACAATCTCCCCCTTTGGACTTGATGGAAAAGCTTACTTGTGAACTGTCATCTGATCCCTTTTTTGGCTGTCCGGTAACCCATGCCACTCTGTCACATCTGATATTTGTAGATTCATCTGAATGTATACAAGTGAGATGATCTTCTATGAGAGGGTTGCCATCAAGTACAACACATGCATCATAATGCCAACACATTCCTTCTTCACCTGCAAGCAGATTTATCCTAGATAGAAAGTCAACAAAAACATTCTCCTTACCAGGCTTATCAATAATAGTTAGATCAAACTACTGCAATAAAAGTAACCATATTATGATTCTAGCATTTACATCTATTTTGTTCCTTAAATATTCAATTGCAGCATGATCAATATGCACAAATGTTTGATATCATGTAATGTAATTCCTAAACTTGTTTAATGAATGCACAACAGCCAGGAGTTATTTTTCGGTCACAGTATAATTTAACTCAACCCTTGACAGGTTTTTACTGGTAAAATAGATGGCATAAGGCACTTTCTCCTCTACCTGACCTAAGGTTGCTCCTATGGCTTTATGTGAGGCATCTGCATTGATATGAAAAGGGAGGGCCCAATTTGGGCCTCTAAGGATTGGTGCAGTGGTTAATTTACCTTTTAGAATGTCTAGGGCCTCTTGATAGCTCTTTGACCATATAAATTTAGAATCTTTGGCCAACAATCCAAACAAATGAGAGGCTAACTTGCTAAAGTCCTTTATGAACCATTTGTACTATCCATTTAACCCCAAGAAATTCCTGACATCTCTCTACTTTTGTGGAGGTGGGACCCTTTGGATGATGGCTATTTTGTTCGGGTCCAACTGCAGTCCTTGCTGAGATATGGAATGACCTAGCACAGTGCTCTCAGTATTAAGAATTCACATTTTTATGGACTGAGAGACAAGTTCATTTTAATGCATTTGCGTAATATTTTTCCTAAGTTAGTCAGGGCTTCTTAGTAATCACAGCCATAAGGTGTAAAATAATCCATACAGATTTCCACAACATCATGCACTATTTCAGCAAAAATGCTCAAGACTGCTCTCTGGAAGGTGGCAAGAGCATTGCATAGACCAAAAGGAAGGACCCTATAGGAAAAATTACCCCAAGGATAGGTGAATGTGGTTTTATCCTGGTCTTCTGGGCAGATTTCGATTTGGTTGTACCCACTGAATCCATTTAGGAAAGAAAATAACTTCTTCCCTACCAAGCCATCTAGCACTTGGTCAATGGAGGTTAGGGGGGAATTATCCCTATTTGTGGCTTTGTTCAACTCCCTATAATCGACACAAATCCTCCACTTACCATTCTTCTTGGGAAATAACACTAAAGGAGAGACCCACTCACTGTCAGAGATAGAAGAAATGAACCCTACATCTAACAATTTTTGTATTTCTTCTTTGACGATGTCTTTAAGAGCTGGATTCATTCTCCTTTGTGGTTGCCTAACTGGCTTGCAACCTTCCTTGATGTATATGTGTTGAGTACACACTGAGGGGTCTGTTAGTGTCGGTATCTTCACCCCTCCATCAGTGATCAAAATTCTCTTGTTGCATTGCATTTTAGGTGTCTCATCCGATCAGCTACATTCCATTAGGATCATGGATCATCTTATGGCAGTGGCATATTATCATTTTTCCCTCATGGTCTTTACCTACTAGCTTATTTTCACAAATTCAAGTCATTTACAGTCATTTTATGTCTTTACATCTGCAAAAGTCATTTTTAGGGTTTTATGTCTCATTAGGTCTAGGGTTTTGTCATTAAAGTCTTTTAAAAGCTCAATAATGGTCAGCAGGCACATGAGGAGGTCAAATAAAACTTTAGGATCAAAAATTTCAATAATCACATGCTCAGTGATTGATTTTTCCTCTAAACCCTGTTTTGAGGAAAAACAGAGTTTTATTATTTTATGTATATAAATTTCATGTAATTTCATTTTTCCTATATGTAATAAGTCTGGAATGCAGCCCTGGTCACCTTGCCAAGCTCTTGCACTCCAACTCCTACAAAAGAGTCATAAATTCAAATCATTAGTCCATCAAAAGGCAATAAACAAGTCAAATTGCCAAAACAGAGTTTATAAAGACAAAGTGAAAAACAAACATTAGAAAGTGGGTTATTTTTAAGTGAAAAATTAAAGTCATGGGTATATAAAGTCTTTTCATGTTGAATAATTGTGCCTAAAGAAGTGAAAGAAACCAGAGTAAATTGCGATTTGAGGCTGAGGGAGAGAAATCGCATCAAAATTGTGCCAGGCTTCCTGGCGCGGCGCACCTGGGTTGAGGCGCGGCGCACCTGGTCGGCGCGGCGCACTGAACGCAGTTTTAACACTAGCAAGTGAACGGGCGCGACGCACCATTGGGGCACGGTGGACCTGTTAGCGAGTGCGGCACACCTGGGTTGAGGCGCAGCGTACCTGGTCAGCGTGGCACACAAAGTGTAGTTTTAACACTGGCAAGTGAACGGGCGCGACGCACCAGTGGGGCATGGCGGACCTGTTAGTGGGCGTGGCACACCTACCTTTTAAGCCCGGATTTCATCCAAACGACCTCATCAACCTCCAAAATCTTGCAAGCTTCATTCAACAAGTAAGTTAAGCATCCCAAAGTGCCTTTGCAAGAGATTTTCATCCTCTTTAATGGTGTTTCAATAGGTGAAATACAAACCCTAGTTTGTTGCATAGTCCATTGAAAAAAATGCCTAGGGTTTTCAAAAATTTTCATTGTTGTTGTTTGCTCCCTGTAATCATTTTCACATTCCTCCTCTACATTCCCCTCATTTCATATCCCTTACCCCTCTCTCATTCACATTCATCCTACCCCCCTATCCCCAAAATCCTAAACCCTAATACCTAATTCCCACTACTCCTAAACACTAATTGGCATCCCCAAACCCTATCACTTCCTAAACTCATTATATCCAGCATAAAAAATTCCCTCATTCACTATCCCCCTCATTAATTCCATTCGTCAAATAGCAAACAACTATTCTTCATCTAAAATCTCTTCATACTCATCATTGAAACACCATATAGTGGAAAACAGGGAAACAAACTCACCTTATCAAAGGGATGAGGAAACAGTGGTTGATTCCTCTCAAGAACTTCATGCACCCAGGAAACCTCACAAGGGAGGAAAACACATCCGGGAGGAGCCCACTACACTTACAGAGCTATTGACTTGTCCTCTTGCTATAGCATGTTTCAAACATCAGTCTTGCTATCATTTTTGTGAGATGGTGGAAAGAGTCAAATTCCACCACGAGCTTGCTAGATTATTTGTCTTCCATATTCACAATGGCCAAGTCAATTTAGCAAGTGTTACATTTACTTTGACACCTGAAACTATAGCTGAAGCAACAGGTATTCCGAATGTGGGTGAACAGTGGAACAAGGGACAGCTGGTGGTCAAAGAACATTATAAGCCTTATATCAAGGTTGGCTATCAAAAGCAAATCAGTAGAGTTTTCCCTTTCAGATACCTACAGGACACATATGCTCCACTCATGAAGCTAATTATCAAATACTTCAGCTGTGAAGGGAGATTTTCTCGCTTGTATACTTACCATATTAAATTATTGATCCATTTCACTAGGGTGCGGATGATGAACCTCCCCTATTTCATGTGTCGGAATATTGATAAAATGACCACATTACTGAAAAGAAAGCCTCCTCATCAACAATACAATAGCATTTGTCACTTTGCATTGATCAAGATTGTGATTTTGCATCAGCTGAGTTTTTTGAATGTTTCATGGGATGATTTCATTTCACATGAGGTTTTCACAAGTCCTCAAGTGATCCCATCAGTTTTTCATGAGGCAAGAGGGCCTTCACATCAGCAAGAAGTGCATGAGACTCAAACCACCAGTGTGCCAGTATTCATCACTTATCAAAAGGGGACAAGGAGGCTATTTACAGCAACAAAACGAGTATTATCTCCACCCAGGGTGGAAGGGGTCTCATTTCCTTCAACAGCAAAGCAAGTACAGGACAAAGGTAAACAACCAATGCATGAGGAAGGGCCTTCGGAAGGTCAAGAGAGAGATTTCATTCTCATTCAGGATGAGGACACTGATTTGGGCTCCCAAAGCTCAAAACTCAAAGAGATCATTCAAGAACAAGAAGCTAACATTCATGCCTTAGCTCTAACCTGGAAAGAGCTAAGTGGATTATAAACTACCTTGAGCAAAGGAACAAGTAGCTGGAGGATCAGCAGACGATCATGGAGCTGTAAAACATAAGAGAAAACCAGTAAGCAGCCAAGAGGAGGAAAGTCAAATTGACACCGCTTGAGCAAGAGATTGATGTTGATCGTGAATCTTGGCTAGAAAGGGAAAACATGCACTTGGAGAAACTTCTGGAGAAGGCCAATAAAGAGAAAAAGATGTTGAGGCACATGGCCTATCACTATTTGGCAAGAAACAAGATTTGCAAAGCAAGGATAAGGACCTTAAAGGCCAAGTTGAGGAAAACTTTGAGGAGGAAGAAAGACCAAGATAGACTCAAAATCTTGGTTGAGGGTTCCTTAGCCCAACACAGTACTTGATGCAGGTCACTCAGCCCAAATATCAACAAATTTGGCACACTTTTTATCAATTTTGAATTTTTGAAGGGAAAAACAAGATTTTCTACTTGGTGCGTAGCGCCACCCGGTACTCGCTTTTGCTAGGGACCTCCTCTGGAGGAAAACTCTACATTTTTCGATTCCTCATGCAAAATTATGAATTCCCAGAAATTACTAGAAATTTTTGTCAAGTTTTGAGCTTCCAAAAGGGTCAAAAACACCTCAAAAAGCCCTTTCTGCCCCTTTTTGGCCACATAGGAAGTAGTGTTGGGAGAACTCACTTTTGGAGGGGCAAATGGACACCAAATTTAGAAATTTCACTTGTTCTAGAAAGTAGATAGATATAAATTTCCAACAAACCAACTTGGAGAAACTTTGCTGTAGGGGAAGGCCTCCAAAATAATTTGCAAAAAGGCACTACGCACAGGGACAGTGGCGCGGCGCACAGGATGAAAAATTGCCATTTTTGCCAAAAAAACTTTGTTTTTCGCCTAGTTTTTTCTCAGTTTGACTTTTTTCTCTCTCATGGTCAAAATCATGATTTAAATTTATGTAACTTGATGGAATTTTATGTAAAAGTGTTGAAAATTCACTCATGGAGGTAGATACATCATGAAAAGGTAGTTTTGAACTGAATGAATTAGTTTCCTAGATTTTAGAGGCAAGTTGTTCGACTGCCTACTTTTCAGTTCTTAGTTTAGATCTTGTTGGAACAACTCTTAAACTCATGGATTCAACCCCTGATGGATATCACAGGTGGTTCGGAGGTCTATATCATTTGTTTTTCAGTCATTTTCAAAGGTTGGACTCTTGTGAATGCTTTGAGCATTATTGTACATTCATCTCTGCAGTTTGGCAAGGAAATAGACCAGGGTTTGCAACATTTTGTGGGATTCTTGTGGCAAGGTGATTTAGTATTGTTTCTCCTTCTGTAATGCAATTTATCATGTGTTTATGTGTGCCATTATCTCTCTCATTTCAGCTTAACTAAATGAATCAAGTATAAAGGTAGAATTCACTGATGTTGTAGTGCTCTACCTTAGGGTTTATTTGGTTTTTATGTTTTCAACTATTTGAAGAGGATTCCTGATACTTTCATGCCCTCTTCAACTCCTCACTAGTATTTAGACTTTCCATTTCACTTATTTCAAAGTACTAAAGCATTTGCCTACCTCGCCCCACAGAAACCTTTGCAAGGCTGATTTCATTCCCCTGACCCAAAACTTCCTTTCACATTTGATCCAGCAAACCAACATAAAGTTCAATCAAACTCCTCTAAGCATATACCTAGCCTAAAATTAGTCTTACATCAATCATCTCAAGCCTCATTTTCTATATTTTCCTAAGATTGACAAGGAGAGAGCCCTCTCCTAACCTGATAGGGCTAGCTACCAGGTTAAGCGTGGTTTGATGTTACCCTAGACCTACCTTTCTCAGCCTAAGGTAGATTTAGGCCATAACAGGGTGTACTCCCTTAATTTCCTTATAGCTCCAAGCGAAGGCTTCTAGGTTCTCTTTCAAAAATTTGCATAGTTGTTCCTTTTCTAAAGTAGAAAGAGATTGATTAATCTTCAAGGTTTTCTCTGGGCATCTATGGTTTTGACTCAGAGTGGGTTGGAATCGGCCAAGCATAAGTCAATTTGATGATTGTTCAGTGTTTCCTTTACTTCTTCTTCTAAGGGTAATGAACTAGGAGTTGGAATTTGGAGCAGGTGTTCAATTAAGTCATCGTCCTCTTATTGTCCTCCTCCTATGATTGCTTCCATAGCATAATAATAAAGCTCATCTTCTTCCTCCTCCTCCAACCATAAAGTAAATCATGTTCTAGGGAGGGTTGATCATGAGGGTATAAGACTAACTATTTGGACATATTCCCATTCTTGATTGTCATATTCCCAGCTCCACAGCTAATGTAGGCATCAGTTGTGGCCAACCATGGTCTCCCAAGGATGAGAGGGTAACCAGTAAGCTTAGCCTTAGGCTGAAGAACTAGAAAACCTACAGGGTACTCTGATGAATCAATGGAGATCATCACATCCTCCACAATTCCCTCAGGGGTGACTGTGGAACGGTCTGCAAGCTGCGACACTGTTGTGGTCTTCCTTAATGACCCTTGGAGGTTAAGATTGAGCATGGTGTCCTTGGTCATCACATTAATGGCAGCCCCAAGATCAATCAGAGTGTGTGGGACAATGGTGCCATTGATGTGCACATCAACTACAGGGCTTCCAGGGTCTAAGTACTTTGGACATATTACCTACCCCAGCATTAAGTCAGATAACTACCCAATGACATTAATGGTAGGGGCATCCCTTTTTCTTCTTTCTGGATGCTTAATCCTTAATCAATTTATTGTAAATAGGAACACCTTTGATTTCCTAGAGAAGGGGGATCTTTAAACATAGGTTTTTCAATTCTCCTAAGAGTTTAGTTTCTTTTGGGGTAGGTTGGAGTGGTTGGGCTAATATTTCAGGAAAGGGTAGATTTTCTTTAAGGTTGCTTTCCTCTCTTTCTTCCTCAACCTCCCTATGTGGAGAGGGAGGTTGGTTATCTAGAAGAATTCTCCCAGATCTTAGGTTGATCTCCTGGATTTCTATAACATAAGGTGGGTATGATGTCTCTCCACCGTATCCTTGTTGAGCCTACCTATTATTTGGGTTTGGATTTGGCTAGGTAGGCATCTGGGGTTGCCTAGCTAGATCAAAGTGCAGGAGTTGTAGTTACGTAGGTGGTGGAGGAAATACAGCTGGAAATTGTTGACTTGGGGCCTCCACCCCTAGGGTGGGGTATTCCACTAGTGTTGTGGCTAAATGTAAGGTTGAAATGACTGGCTGGCTGGCTGGGAATGATACTGAGGTGCATAGGACCAAGGAGGTCTCCTTTGGTTGATGTAGCAAAGCTACTTAGAGACCCCTTCAGCTCCTTGATATACAGCTTTGAGTCTAGGTAAAGAAGGGCACTTGTCTGTGGAGTGGTTTTCTTCACATACTAAGCAAATTTCAATACGATTCAATGGGCATTCATTCCTAGGATGCCTCCTGGTGCGTCTAGGACAAAAGATGGTCAAGGCTCTCTCTGCTTCCTCTTGCTTCCTTTTGATATTCATGGTATCCAATTGTAAGGCAAGGGTTTGCAGCATCTCACTTTTGAAGTCCTCCAGCATATTTCCAATTTCACCCTTGATGGATGAGTTGGAAGATGATGTACTGGCCATAGGTTGACTACTCCTACCCTTTTTCATGGTTTCCCTAGAATGGTTTCTAAAGACAATCTTGATATCCTCATAGGGTATTTGGTAGATATCTCCTCCTGCTAACAAATGCAAGGTATCTTGGATATCCTCCCTTACTCCTCTAAGAAGGACCAACTTCAGTGACTCAGGGTCAAGTGTGCACCTAGCCCTTTTGTAACTGAGCTGGAATCTTTCTTCATAGTCTTATAAGGATTCATCCTGGCCTATGGTCATCCTAAAAATCTCTTCTTTAGTGTATTTTGACCTACATTAGTCCCTATATTTGTTATTAAAGGCATGTTTCATCTGAGCCCAAGTTATGATGCTATCTCCAAGTAAACCCATGAACCAACACAATGTTGCATCCTTGAGGGTAGATGGAAATAGTTTTAACTTTTGCTCATCCTATATATAGTCATAGGTTTGGCATATAACAGCAAAATCAACTAGGAAAGTGTCAGGGTCCTCTGTTGTCAAGCCATGGAAATGAGGTAGAGCAGAGGGGCTTATATATTCTTCATTTTAGTGTCTCCATTGGTTTCCCTAATGGGGAAGGCACTCTCAATTCTCTCTCTATTTCCTCTGTCATCTTGGTTTTCAGCCATTGGTTCAGTAGGAATGGGTTCTTCCTCTTCTTCTTCCCCAATAGGTTCTTCAAATATGTCAGGTTTCTCACCTAACAGTTCTTCCAATTCACAGTCACTGAAGAAGGGAGAAGGTTGATTGTTGGATGTAGTGGGGGTATTTGGCAAAAAATTTCCTGAATTATCCCTATTCCTATGAGCCATGAAAGGAATTTTTTTTGGGTTGGTTTTTGTAAGATTTTTCTTTAAAGTTGGAAAGTACTCTGCAGAAAGGAAATTGTTGATTGAATGAAAACCACTAACAAAAAGGAAACTACCTGTTGAATTGAAATTGTTGAATGAAAGACTACTGACAGAAAGAAAACTAATTACAGAATGAAATTTCTTAATTGAATGAAAAACTACTAATAAGAAAGAAACTACTTGCTGAATTGAAATTCTACTTGCAGAATGGAAAGGAAAGCAGATAAATGACACATGAAAGAAAGAAACTAGATTACTTTTGCAGAAATAAACTAATGGAAGAAAATTGAAGACTAGAAGTAGAAGAAAATAAATTTAGAGACTAGAAATAGAAGAAGGAGCAGTAATCACTCCTACTCTCACACCTCCCCAGCAATGACGCAAAAAGTGATGAGCCTAGGTATTGCAACAAGAATGCTACAACTCCTAGGGCTACCAGCTTTACTTATCAACCTGGGGTTCGTATAAACTTGGAGGTGACTATGCTATATACACAAGTAGAAGTGAAGGTATTGCCTGTTGTCACTGCTCATCTTGCAAGAGACCCCAGGGGTTACAAGCCAGACTTCTATAGGGTCAGAGGAAGCTTGATTTTGATGGAAGGAGAGCAAACCTATTCTAGGGGAGAGCTATTCTACTGTAGAAATGAAGAAAGCAATCATGTAATGTTAATCTCACACCAAACCCTAGCTAACCAATTAAACAACTATGCTAAGAAGAATTACTAGATCAATCACTAATCTAATGCTAATTATCTAAGTTGCAGAAGTAAAAGAATCAAAACTAGACAAAGGGCTAAACAATGGAAACTAAGCTAAGTCTGTGTCTAAGTGGAAGAAGCGGTCAGAGGTCAAATTGGTGAAAAGAGGATGTGAGGGAGAAACAGCAACTAAGAACTGTTGGATCAAGAGGGTGAAAGGCAAACGAACGACTGAGATCGGATCGTAGGAGGGTACGTAGGTAGATGGGTGAACAAAGTTAACTACAAGATGAATGGTGGAGATTATATTGCAAGCCGTTGAATAAATAGATGAACGAACAGGGACAACCGGAGATGGACAGACATGATCAATCGGCAGATGGATGACAGAGATTAGATCCTGAGCAAAAGAAATGTGCGGAAATGGTATTGGGTGATGCAATGGCCGTCAAATTAGGATACAGATCAACAGTGGAGATTGAAGCGCTTAAAGGAACGTGCAAAAATGAGGGGGCGGGTTTAGAGGGCGGTAAGCAGTATTTCACGTGACCTTAAAGATGTAAGCAATTTTCTCAAATTTCACACGATTAGCCTCCCCGGCCGACACGTAGCCCTTAGACGGATAACGATCAAATATAAATCCACGCAATATGGCGTGATAGCCGTCGAATCTGACGAGGCAGATCAACAGTGGAGTTTGACCGAGCTGGTTGGTGAGCGGGTGCGCAATAGTCGTCGTATTTGACAAGGCAGATTGATGGTTGGGATTTAAAGTGCACTAAGTCAAACGCTAAAAGTGAATTCGAGTGGTGATTGGTCGGTTTTTTTGTATGAGGCGATCTACGGGTAAAAATCGTTTGAACGTGGATTAATAACTTCCACTCAGCTTTTCATGCTGAAGGAGAATGAAAGGGTTGTGAGGGAGATCAAATGACGGGAAGAAAGTGAAGGAGCAGATGACCATAAAAGGAACAAAGTAACAATGCAATGAACCCAGTGACTGCGTTGAACAACAAACTCCCTGTGAAAACCAAAACCCTGTGCTTTCGGAGTTGCTACAGGGTTTCTTCCTCACGTCATGGTCCCAAAGGGAGGAGGTGAGGCCGAGACACCTGTGAGCAAACTTGTGGATCTTTTCTTTGCCAACCTACTAACTGAATGAACTCATAAGTGATCTACTACGCACTACTGTAATGAGACTACAACTACTTAAACAAATGAATAGTTAAACAATAAACCTTTGTAATGGAAATGAATTACTTAAGCAAATGAACAAAAAACATGAAACTATGCTACTTAACAATACAATAAAGAGGAGATTTGGCTGCTAGAGTCGGGCCCTAACCCAAGAGCTTTAGCCCTTTGAGTTAACTTAGTGCAAGCTCAAAACAAAACTCATCCCCAATATAAAAGAACATTGTATTACATCCAAACTATTATAAGTCTGCATTTGGACACAAAGTAGATTAAAAAGTCTAAATACTCCTGATGCTTGCTAATTGACTATTGGTAACTGACTAACTAAAAAAATTAAGGTCCTAAGCCTCTCTACTTATACATCTAAAGTCTCTAACGACTTCCTTCAAAATTAGGGAGGCACAGCTCCCAATTCAATGATAAACTCGTGCTTTCCCTTTCACTATCTCGGCTACCTTCTAGTAGGGAGGTTGCTTGTACTTTCACTTGCTTGGTTGCCTTCTAGTACTCTTGATTTAGTTGTTTGCACCTTCACTTGCTTGGATGTTTGTACTTTCAGCTGATGGAGGGATATTCGAATGGAGGGGCAGTAAATGAGGAGGATTTACCTCCTGTAATTCCTCTCTCTTGTCCCGTTCGATTTTTTACTAAGGTATTTACCATAGTTCCTTGCTTTTATCTTTTATCCCTGCATTTTCCTTGCTTTTATCCTTTATTCCTACATTACATGCATATTAGACCACAAAGAAAAATATCCAACTCTACTCATATCATAAACAAAATATAATCAAAAGTATACAATAAGTTGTGAGAATAGTTGGTTTGACTAAGCTAGGATGTGAATTAAGGAGGAGCGGAATACATGCATAATACATAACCTCCTCTACATTGATCATCAATTTAGTAGCGTTAAAAACAATGAAACATCAATCGCATGCACACATTAACACAGTATGTAACCCGGGGAAAGCATACAGCTAAAAACCCCACACTATCTGTATATTATAATGATTGTGAATATGTAACAATACATAGTACAATACTCCTCACAAGTACTCAATACTATCTCCACCTGTTACACACAATACAGCTCAAATCTGATCTCCAAATCTCCCCCGCTGCTTGCCTGCCTCCACTGCACAATCCTGCAAGAGAATGAATGATAATGGCTCAAGCAAACTTGTATTTACTTGGCAAAATCACGTGAGAACAAGCTACAATTGCCCTTGGCCTCATTGGCATTACTCAATCCATTGCATGTGCAAAACTCATGCACAACTGATAGTCACAACTCACCCTTTCACTTACCTCTAACACTTGTCTCCACTGAACTGTCCATGCACTG
>APFE030529624.1:14781-36601 GCA_000404065.3 Pinus taeda
CTCCATCAGTTGCCTTGCTGCTCAAGGCTTTGCATGCATCTTGAACCTCAAGAGCATACAGGTTCTTGACCCGTGAACCAATCTGCTTCACCTATCTAGTGATGATGTGTCTAAGAAAAACCTTTCCCTCTCTGAAGACTACATCATAGCCTTTGTCTTCCAACATCGTGATCGACACCAAGTTTCTCTTTAGTCCTGGTACATACTTGACATCGGTCAAGGTAAGGCGAGCTCCATGCTCCCTCTGAAAAATAACTATGCCTACATCTGAGACACTATACTTCTCATCATTACCCATCCCTATGAGTATCTGGAGATCTTTCTCCTCCAAAGTACTGAACAAAATTTTGTCACCGGTCATGTGGAAAGAAGCTCCACTGTCATGAAACCAACCACTTCCCATCATGGATGAAACCATGCATACGAAGAGTGTGAAATCCAACTCAAACTGTGAAGCAAGTGCCTCACCTTCAAATCCTTCCTCGGATCCCTTCTTGGACTTCTTCTTTGGGCAATTAGTAGCATAATGGCCCAACTCATGACAACGAAAGCATCTCACCTTCGACTTGTCAACATTCTTCCCATCATTGGAAGAACTGGATTCAGAAAGAGAAACCTTCCCCTTCCCCTTCTTCGCCTTACTCACTAAGGCACAGTTCTCATCATCATGCATAGTGTTATCGCTTAGGTTGTCCCTTGGCTCCTTAAGGGATACGGCCGAGGTAACACCAAACCAATCTTTGAACTGCGGGTCTTAGCCTACCTGCAACCAGAGAGGGCTCTCTCTTCGTAATTTAGCTTTGTTTAGGGTGATCTTAGGCTAGATACGATGCACATGGGTTTTGTTTGAGTTTGGCGGGATGGTTGGTTCCTTTAGGCAGAGTTGGCATGTGAAGCGTAAGAAGTTTAGAGCATTGGGCATGGAGTCAAGGATTAAGGGCTGCTGGTGTGTTTTCTTTGGCAAAGAGGGAACTACAGAGCATAATAGTTAAACAAGGAATAATATCAGGCAGGAATGAGGATGAAATGGATGTCAGGGAATGAAAGACAACTAAGTAGCTTTCATTATGCTAACAGAGGGAAGGTGAGTGAACATTATATAGGAACAATTAAGAAATTCCTAAACAATATTCATATATGGAGGAACTAGTGTAGATATGAGCGAATAAGTATTCATATTCATAACTATTTCAGAAGAAAACATAGAGAAATAACAGGAATTGAGGACAGAGCACGGCTATGTGACATCTGAGCTATTCTTTCTTCCTGCAATTTTAGATCATGACATAGATATGATATAGCAAACATAGCAACTGAAAACAGGTGAGAAAAACTTATTGTTCCATGAAGAAGCACAAGAATCCTGTAATATATTCTTCAGCCATCAAATCCACATTAAACAGTCCAAACACAAGGTATTCCAAAAATCTCTGTTCATTAAATCTCTCAAAGCATACAGTAAATCTCAAATGAGATTATCAACAAACCAACTCCCACCCATAAAACAGTCTAGAGGGTTGTTTAAATAGAAAATATTTACATGCTGGCCCTTGAGCCACTGTCAAGTGAAAAAATTACTGAAAAAATATCTAACAAAATAGATCCCAAAGAGATTTGTAGCAATAAATTTTTTAATGTTAAGTTGTGCTGGAAATGAATGCATAAAATATCTAAAACAAGTGTTTTGGGGTAGCTGGCAACTGAAGTTATGCAACTGAGGGCTGCGTATGAGAGAGCAGCCTCAAAAATGGTCGAACGGTGGTCCTGGAGCTGTGCGCTGGCATCATGGCCATAACTCTGTAATAACTGCGCATGGAATCCTTTTGTCTATATCGTTTAGGCAGTTCTGCTGCCCTTAAGTGGCACTGATTCTCTCAAAATCTGATATGAATCGCCTTTGATGGCTTTGAATATGTTCTGGTGATACTCTTTGACCTTTTGGGGCTCTTACGTCATAACTGTTGTATTGATATTTCTTTTATCTGATACTCTTTTCAACGCTCTGATACTCTTTAAACTAAATCAGGCCGCTTTTATCCCACTGATACACTTTGTCGCTGCAAAATCGCCCCTGCCTGCCACATTTGGCATAAATGAAACATTGTTGGGCATTCTGCTGCCTTTAGAAAGCTATCGGCGCTTGGTCGATCAAACACTGGCAAGAAGTGATGAATCAATGCAAAATGGCGGAGATCGGGCATTGATGGCTTGCCGAGGCAAAAACATGCTATTTGGGGCAATTTTGGCCTAGAGCGATCCCAGAATGGCTGAGAAATGATCATGATCCTTTGGAGAAGGAGCGCGCTCAGCCACCAAATTGAACATATGAAGAATGGCCCCTTTCCTTTTATAAAGAGAAACATCACTTTAAATGTAAAATTCATGAAAAATGGGCGGACAGCGAAGACTGTAGCATATAAAATATCTGGGCTTTAAATAACTTGAACTGCTTCTTTAGGCGGTTCTGTTGCTGCTAAGTGGGTTTAAGACGGATCTTTGGAGTTGAATTAGCAATGCATTGACGTTCTTTTAAAGCTTTCCTTGTATAAGGCGTGTCATCAGTGACGTTCTTGGCTCTCTTTTGACGGGCTTATTGTGATACACCAGAACTTACGATTGATCAAATCCTTATTCTGCTTTCCGCGGGGTACTAATATTGACTTTCCCCAAGGAACCTTCAGTTGCATGTGGAACGCCAAAGACCCAGTCAAGTACATTTAAGTACTTTGAGCGACAGACATCCCTTTCCTGTGCGTAACAATGCATGATAACAGTTGTTGATAAACTAAATACAACAACATCCACTCTTTTCAATTTCTTTGCATGGGGTAGCAAGCCTGTATCTTCAATAGCAGTGAAAAAGCTTTCGAGGGCACGAGCAAAGCAATATTGAGCTATTTCCATTCTTCGGCTCTTTTTCTCGATCAATAATGCAAGGCCAGCTGGAAAAGCACCAGCAGCAAGGGTTTGAATATCACACGGCCTTACTATTTGGAATAATAAGCATGTCCATATCCAAGCTGAAGTATAATATACAGAGAGAAACAAGCTTGATCTTGCTGAGAAATAAAAAATCAACCACAGCACCAGAAATAAAGTCTCCAAAAAAAATACTATAAGCATTGACAAGAAATGACCAACAACTTGCTCAAGCATCCATTTGAAGTTGCGGCCACACACAACAGATTCAATTACTTTAATTGTAGCTGCTTGGAATGGCATTCTTTTAACAAGGCTCCATCCTCTGTAAAATGTTTAAGCACCTCTGTATTGGCTCTCCACAATGGCTACCCAGCAAGCAGTAATATAGATGTTGTAAGCAAGCCCATCAAACAAGTAATCCAAGGTAACAAATGCTCCTATCCTTGATGACATTCCCGTATCTGTGGCATAGTCGTCTTTCCAAGCAGCCCTAAATGCAAACGGCGTGATTGACAACCGCAAGACCAACCTCTCCAATTGTTCTAACTCCAACACTTTCCCAAAGAGTGATTTCATTAAAAACAAGCATTGCAGTGCCCGCAAAGTTCCATGCAACACGGCTAGCCATATTAGTCTCCAGATGCCAGTTCTAAGGCCTGATCTTACTGACTGTTTGATGGAGACTCTCTTGTTCATGTGTGTACTCACAACAGTGTATGCAACAGCACCAAGGACAGCAGAATGTTGTAAGGCTGCCACCACAAGAAGTGTTGCTAACACTCCAAAAAGTAAAAATAGTACCAAAAACATGGTGGCACCAGTTCCTTGAGGCATTGCCCCTTGATGATCAAAGCCTCTTCCACCAAATAACCTCCCTGCAAAGATTCCAACTTCTTCTAATTCTTCAAGATCATCAGTAATCTCCCTCTACGTGTCGTTCCTCGGTAGAAACACCATCCTTATTTTCACATAGTTTAAACCTGTACCATCACTATCATCATAAGCAAAAACTTGTTGACCATCCACGTCCTCTGTTGATTCACTTTTGCCCTGTGGCTCTGCTTGAGGACCTGAGACTTGTTCACTCTGACCCTTATTTGTTTCCATTGAACTACCACCAAATGTATTCCCATGCGCACCGTGAATCAAGTCGTGCATATGTCCATTTGCTTCATCAACGGGCGGCCCCACAAAATATGATGAAAGGAAGTGGCCTAGAGACGACTCCTCCTCCTGCCGGGCCTGTCCACCTGCACCAATGGTATTGCCATTCCCATCTACAAAACGTTTATGTCGTTGAGATATACCAGAAACGCTTTCTGAAGGGCTGTGATTTTGTTTACCACGGTGATCGAAGTCGAGTGAAAAGTTTCCATGTGATACATTTAAAGGTAAACCAACTAAACCTATAGAGCTCTCAATTGCATTATTATACATCGAGGATAATGCTGCTATAACAAGAAGAACTCGTATATTCGCCCTAAAAGATATCAGTGCCTGCTTGAACACATGGGCCATTGTCTGCAGTTTTAGCTCAGGTCTTGTCATGGTTTATCCTTCTCTAGTGCTTTAGTGAATCCTACCTGCTCTGGCGCACAATAATCCAAAGATACCTTGGTCAGAAATCTGTTAGAAATTTTCCCAAATCATGTCAGCAAATGCTGCATATCCTATAATGTACTTCCCTTTCCTTTTAACTATACCAAAATGTGCACTTCTGTGAAATAGAGACAGAAACAGAAATCCCTCTCCTCAATGGCGAATGCCCACCCAATCCTCCTTCTGTATGCAGATTATCAAAGACAACCAGATCACCTACTTTTCTACAATTTAGTGTCAGGTGTGCCCTATATAAACCGTTGGGCGGCTGTCACATGAACGTCTTGAAGAAGCTAGCAAATGCAACATAGATGTATAGGAACAGTGCACTCAGTGCAGCCAGAGACCAATAAAAGTAGTCCAAATGAGCTCTGTTCAGGTTGTCAGCAAACCAGCTCTGCTTCTTCCCTCTGCTACTTAGTTTCTCAAGAATAGAAATATAAAAACTGCTCAAGAAACTACCTATGCCGAAAACACTCAAATAGAGAGCGATACCTAAGCTTCTCATTGTGTCAGGCTTCTGATCATAAAAGTACTCTTGCAATCCTATCATTGTAAAAAGCATCTGATATACCAAATAGTATGTATTGTGGAAGCAACCAAAAAATGCTCAATGGAATCATGGCATGGGGCATATCTTCCAATCCATTATCCTTTGCCACTTGGAGCCTTTTCATTTCTATCAAGGCAGCAACAGTCATAGAAAGAATGGAAGTAAATATACCAATACCTATCCTCTGAAGCAGTGTTATACCACACTCGTTTTTGGTTATTTTTCTTGCCACCGGAACAAATATGCGATCATACATAGGCACAAGCACAGAAAATAGAGAGGCTAATGAAGTTTTGTAAAGATGCGGCAGGAATCTCAAAGTTGTCACCAATCTTTCTATCCATTGTTCTTCCCTGTTTTGTGAAGAATGTCGGGGATTGTGCAAAGACAACCCCATACATCAAACAAGCCACCCAAATGGGTAACAATCTTAGAACAAGTTTCACCTCTTCAACCTGTGTAATTGTGCATAGTCATCAACTACCACATTTGCCTTGTCAAGAAACCTTAGCTGATTTGTAGGAAAAAAGCTCTCTACTGTTTTCAACCTTTAAAAGTTGTTCTTCTTGAATAACATATATTTTATTTTCTCCTAGAGAAGGAACAGAGACATTCCATTTATGGATACTGGCTACAAAGACTTGGGCGATTCCAGTGAACGTACTATCACCAGGCAGTTTATGTCGGTACAATCTTGTCCCACACATGAAAACAGAGAGTGTTATTGCCATTTCCAAGGTTGGGATACAAAACCCCAAACCCCATCCAAGATTCTTCTTGAATGTACATGAGCACAGATATAGACACAACCAAACCACTAGACCTTCCAAAGTACCACCAATTGAAGAATGAACTCTTGTGCTTCCTCTCGTCTAGGTCTCAGTGATCACACTGGTCTGCCCCAAATGCTTGCAGACAAGGTTTGTGCCCTCCTTGCCTCAGTAGCAAATATGGAACATTGCGGCATGCAAAGTATGACATATTTGGCCTGTAAACATGTCGATCATGAAAGATGAATACCTGCTATGAGCAGGAGGCTAACACATAGATGAAGAGCTGTCTCTGGTGCGCCGTCTAATCTCCTCTTGCACAAGATCCAACCAAAGTCTCTCCCATCCTGGCAATTTCTCCCTTCCATTCACCGAGTCCCGGTAGCTATGCCAACTCTTAGGAAGGCCAAGGAGAGCTAGACTCACCATCCTCATCATCGACAGTCACCCCCACACTTCCCAGCTCATCCCAACATTGGGTGAACTTCGTGAGATACTGGAGCATACTGTCTCCATTCTCACACTTAGATGTTTCTGAGTTTATCCTTGAGCGCCATTCCACAAGCTCAAAACTCAACCGCTTCTGATCTAAAATTCGTGAGAACAAAGTATTTCTTGTACAGAGATTGGTTGTATCGGAATTCACCGGATATCTCACCTTCCAAAAGAAGGATGAATCCACAGGCTACCTGGCCCGATTACAGACTCTGCCTGAAGAAATAAAACGTAAACACTTTCTGAATAATAGATCTGATGATCAATCCCGCTTTGATATCCTATAGAAATTTTTCTACAAATCAACCATCTCTGATACCCTGTAGAGATTTTGAATAATTTAGCACAGATTCACAGAGATTATCCCGATTATACACTATTGCGGAATACATGCATAATACATAACCTCCTCTATGTTGATCATCAATTTAGCAGCATTAAAAACAATGAAACATCAATCGCATGCGCACATTAACACAGTATGTAACCCGGGGAAAGCATACAGCTGAAAAACCCACACTATTTGTATATTATAATGATTGAGAACATGTAACAATACATAGTGCAATACTCCTCACAAACACTCATTACTATCTCCACCTGTTACACACAATACAGCTCAGATCTGATCTCCAAATCTCCCCCGCTGCTTGCCTGCCTCCACTGCACAATCCTACAAGAGAATGAATGATAATGGCTCAAGCAAACTCGTATTTACTTGGAAAAATCACGTGAGCACGAGCTACAATGTCCCTTGGCCTCATTGGCATTACTCAATCCATTGCATGTGCAAATCTCATGCATAACTAATAGTCACAACTCACCCTTTCACTTACCTCTAACACTTGTCTCCATTGAACTGTCCATGCACTTAGTTAACTGATGTATTCTTCAATTGCATTATGAGTTAATAATTAGTGAATTAATTAATAACTAATTCACATCACTCAACACTTAGTCTATTGGCCAGTTAGACTAAATACAACTAGTTCAACTAAGTCAAACTGAACACAACTCCATTAACTGCTCATCTAACTCCACAGAACTCAACCAACTTGAGTTCTAACTGAAGTCCTTCATGCAATAGTCAGTCTCATAGGTAACATGTGATTCCTTCAGCAGTTGCATGTGCCACATCTTGTAGTCCACTTGAAGTTGCTTCCAAGAGAATAAGATAAAGTTTAGAGTCCAAATATTACTAAGGGCTAATAATATTATGACTGTTTCTATTTTTACCTGACAGTCTAAAAATAGACTTTGATCACACCGTTGTGATCCAAAAAATAGAAGTCCATCTATTTTTCCCAACATGACCAATCATCCATAAACAACATCCTGCAACTCATAGACATGTTCCATATGTCTAAAAATAGACAGTCTAAAAATAGACTTTGCGCCAAAACTTGCCTGTGGGACCACTTAGTGAAGGCGACTCCTTTCCACTAAGCTCCATCATCTTGTTGCATTCTCAACAAGCATTTCTTGTTGCACACTTTCAAGACTCCCTCTCAACAAGAAAGGCTTCCTCTCAAACCCGATCCTGTAACTCTGGAATGTTCTGCATGCAACACATCTACCCGCTCCAATTTGCTCCAACAACACTTAGAACAAAAACACTCCCAACTAACCACTCTGTTGGGCTAGGAACATACTCTGATGCCGAAGCTCTACCTACTGCTAACAAGTGCTCCTTCTCTGACATCTGCGTTACTACGACATCTTCATGCATCTCGCACCATTGTACACCTCTCTGTGCCACCTAGCACTGTGCAAAACACTTATGCCTCTTGCATTGTTGCAACATGCATGTTATGCGTTGTCCTAGGATTCCCTACACTGTCACTCTCTCTTCCACTCCATTCGCATCTGTCTCTACCCAATCAATCAGTTCCTGCTACTCCACATCGGGGCTCCCGTAGCAAGGTCTCATCCAAGAGGTTGGGTACCTCAAGGATCCTGCCCCTCCTCCTTGGGACGATCACTCTATATCGCCCACCTCCTACCTGGAGGTATAGCTACATGTGATCCCACAACCCACTTGGCTCGAAGTTTCCCCCTATTGGAGGTCTCTACATGAGTAGATGTCTCTACTTGATCTCCACTCAGCTCCCCCTGTTGTGGCTACTCCACAACCTCCTGAAGCTACTGCACTAATTGTGGCTCCTCCACAATTGTCTGAGACTTCTTCTGGCTCTGCATGTTGAGAGGTAATATACCCTCCCTCTCAACCACCAAGTCTCCATCAGTTACCTTGTTGCTCAAGGCTTTGCATGCATCTTGAACCTCAAGAGCATACAAGTTCTTGACCCGTGAACCAATCTGCTTCACCTATATAGTGATGATGTGTCTAAGAAAAACCTTTCCCTCTCTGAAGACTACATCATAGCCTCTATCTTCCAGCATTGCAATTGACACCAAGTTTCTCTTCAGTCCTGGTACATACTTGACATTGGTCAAGGTAAGGTGAGCTCCATGCTCCCTCTGAAAAATAACTGTGCCTACACCTGAGACGTTATACTTCTCATCATTACCCATCCCTATGAGTATCTGGAGATCTTTCTCCTCTAAAGTACTGAACAAACTTTTGTCATCGGTCATGCGGAAAGAAGCTCCACTATCAAGAAACCAACCACTTCCCATCATGGATGAAACCATGCATGCGAAGAGTGTGAAATCCAACTCAAACTGTGATGCAAGTGCCTCACCTTCAGATCCTTCCCCGAATCCCTTCTTGGACTTCTTCTTTGGGCAATTAGTAGCATAATGGTCGAACTCATGACAACGAAAGCATCTCACCTTCGACTTGTCAACCTTCTTCCCATCATTGGAAGAACTGGATTCAGAAAGAGAAATCTTCCCCTTCCCATTCATCGCCTTACTCACTAAGGCATAGTTATCCTCATCATGCATAGACGAAGAACTGTCTCTGGTGCGCTGTCTAATCTCCTCTTGCACAAGATCTGACCAAAGTCTCTCCCATCCTGGCAATTTCTCCCTTCCATTCACTGAGTCCCGGTAGCTATGCCAACTCTTAGGAAGGCCAAGGAGAGCTAGACTCAACATCCTCATCATCGACAGTCACCCACACACTTCCCACCTCATCCCGGCATTGGGTGAACTTCGTGAGATACTGGGGCATAATGTCTCCATTCTTACACTTTGATGTTTCTGAGTTTATCCTTGAGCGCCATTCCACTAGCTCAAAACTCAACCGCTTCTGATCTGAAATTCTTGAGAACAAAGTATTTCTTGTACAGAGATCGATTGTATGGGTATCCACCAGATATCTCACCTTCCAAAAGAAGGATGAATCCAGAGGCTACCTGGCCCGATTACAAACTCTGCCTAAAGAAATAAAATGTAAACACTTTCTGAATAATAGATCTGATGATCAATCCCGCTTTGATATCCTGTAGAACTTTTTCTACAAATCAACCAGCTCTGATACCATGTAGAAATTTGGAATAATTTAGCACATATTCACAGATATTATCCCAATTATACACTATTGCGGAATACATGCATAATACATAACCTCCTCTACGTTGATCATCAATTTAGCAACATTAAAAACAATGAAACATCAATCGCATGCAAACATTAACACAATATGGAACCCGGGGAAAGCATACAGCTGAAAAACCCACACCATCTCTATATTATAATGATTGAGAACATGTAACAATACATAGTACAATACTCCTCACAAGTACTCATTACTATCTCCACCTGTTACACACAATACAACTCAGATCTGATCTCCAAATCTCCCCCACTGCTTGCCTGCCTCCACTGCGCAATCCTGCAAGAGAATGAATGATAATGGCTCAAGCAAACTCGTATTTACTTGGAAAAATCACGTGAGCACAATATACAATTGCCCTTGGCCTCATTGGCATTACTCAATCCATTGCATGTGCAAAACTCATGCACAACTGATAGTCACAACTCACCCTTTCACTTACCTCTAACACTTGTCTCCACTGAACTGTCCATGCACTGAGTTAACTGATGTATTCTTCAGTTGCATTATGAGTTAATAATTAGTGAATTAATTAATAAATAATTCACATCACTCAACACTTAGTCTATTGGACAGTTAGACTAAATACAACTAGTTCAACTAAGTCAAACTGAACACAACTCCATTAACTGCTCATCTAACTCCACAGAACTCAACCACTTGAGTTCTAACTGAAGTCCTTCATGCAATAGCTCAGTCAACCCATAGGTAACCATGTTATTCCTTCAGGCAGTTGCATGTGCCACATATGTAGCTCCAACTGAAGTGCTCCAAGAGAATAAGATAAAGTTTAGAGGCCAAATATTACTAAGGGATAATAATATTTGACTGTTTCTATTTTTACCTGACAGTCTAAAAATAGACTCTGATCACACTGCTGTGATCCAAAAAATAGAAGTCCATCCATTTTTCCCAACATGACCAATCATCCATAAACAGTATCCTGCAACTCATAGACATGATCCATATGTCTAAAAATAGACTTTGTGCCAAAACTTGCCTGTGGGACCACTTAGTGAAGGCGACTCCTTTCCACTAAGCTCCATCATCTTGTTGCATTCTCAACAAGCATTTCTTGTTGCACACTTTTCAACACTCCCTCTCAACAAGAAAGGCTTCCTCTCAAACCTGATCTTGTAACTCTGGAATGTTCTGCATGCAACACATCTAGCCGCTCCAATTTGCTCCAACAACACTTGGAACAAAAACACTCCCAACTGACCACTCTGTTGGGCTAGGAACATACTCTGATGTTGAAGATCTACCTATTTCTGACAAGTGCTCCCTCTCTTACATCTGTGCTACTGCAACATCTTCATGCATCTCGCACCATTGCACACCTCTCTGTGCCACCTAGCACTGTGCAAAACACTTGTGCCTCTCGCATTGCTGCAGCCTGCATGCTATGCGCTGTCTTGGGATTCCCTGCACTGTCGCTCTCTCTTCCGCTCCATGCGCATCTGTCTCTACCCAATCAGTCAGTTCCTGCTACTCCACATCGAGGCTCCTGTAGCAAGGTCTCATCCAAGAGGTTGGGTACCTCAAGGATCCTGCCCCTCCTCCTTGGGACGATCACTCTATATCGCCCCACCTCCTACCTAGAGGTATGGCTGCATGTGATCCCACAACCCACCTGGCTCGAAGTTTCCCCCTACTAGAGGTCTCTGCATGAGTATATGTCTCTACTTTATCTCCACTCAGCTCCCCCTGTTGTGGCTACTCCACAACCTCCTGAAGCTACTGCGCCAATCGTGGCTCCTCCACAATTGTCTAAGACTTCTTCTAGATTTGCATGTTGAGAGGTAATATACCCTCCCTCTCAACCACCAAGTCTCCATCAGTTGCCTTGCTGGTCAAGTCTTTGCATGCATCTTGAACCTCAAGAGCATATAAGTTCTTGACCCGTGAACCAATATGCTTCACCTATCTAATGATGATGTGTCTAAGAAAAACCTTTCCCTCTCTGAAGACTACATCATAGCCTCTGTCTTCCAGCATCGTGATCGACACCAAGTTTCTCTTCAGTCCTGGTACATACTTGACATCGTTCAAGGTAAGGCGAGCTCCATGCTCCCTCTGAAAAATAACTGTGCCTACACCTGAGACACTATACTTCTCATCATTACCCATCCCTATGAGTATCTGGAGATCTTTCTCCTCCAAAGTACTGAAAAAAATTTTGTCACCGGTCATGTGGAAAGAAGCTCCACTGTCAAGAAACCAACCACTTCCCATCATGGATGAAACCATGCATGCAAAGAGTGTGAAATCCAACTCAAACTGTGACGCAAGTGCCTCAACTTCAGATCCTTCCCCGAATCCCTTCTTGGACTTCTTCTTTGGGCAATTAGTAGAATAATGGCCCAACTCATGACAACAAAATCATCTCACCTTCGACTTGTCAACCTTCTTCCCATCATTGGAAGAACTGGATTCGGAAAGAGAAACCTTCCCCTTCCCCTTCTTCACCTTACTCGCTAAGGCACAGTTCTCCTCATCATGCATAGATGAAGAATTGTCTCTAGTGCACCGTCTAATCTCCTCTTGCACAAGATCCGACCATATTCTCTCCCATCCTGGCAATTTCTCCCTTCCATTCACCGAGTCCCGGTAGCTATGCCAACTCTTAGGAAGGCCAAGGAGTGCTAGACTCACCATCCTTATCATCGATAGTCACCCCCACACTTCCCAGCTCATCCCGGCATTGGGTGAACTTCGTGAGATATTGGGGCATACTGTCTCCATTCTCACACTTAGATGTTTCTGAGTTTATCCTTGAGCGCCATTCCACCAGCTCAAAACTCAACCGCTTCTGATCTAAAATTCGTGAGAACAAAGTATTTCTTGTACAGAGATTGATTGTATGGGCATTCATTGGATATCTCACCTTCCAAAAGAAGGATGAATCCAGAGGCTACCTGGCCTGATTACAGACTCTGCCTGAAGAAATAAAATGTAAACACTTTTTGAATAATAGATCTGATGATCAATCCCACTTTGATATCCTGTAGAACTTTTTCTACAAATAAACCAGCTCTTATACCATGTAGAAATTTTGAATAATTTAACACATATTCACAGAGATTATCCCAATTATACACTATTGCGGAATACATGCATAATACATAACCTCCTCTACATTGATCATCAATTTAGCAGCATTAAAAACAATGAAACGTCAATCGCATGCACACATTAACGCAGTATGTAACCCGGGGAAAGCATACAGCTGAAAACCCCACACTATCTGTATCTTATAATGATTGAGAACATGTAACAATACATAGTACAATACTCCTCACAAGTACTCATTACTATCTCCACCTGTTACACACAATACAGCTCAGATCTGATCTCCAAATCTCCCTCGCTGCTTGCCTGCCTCCACTGCACAATCCTGCAAGAGAATGAATGATAATGGCTCAAGAAAACTCATATTTACTTGGAAAAATCACGTGAGAACAAGCTACAATTTCCCTTGGCCTCATTGGCATTACTCAATCCATTGCATGTGCAAATCTCACGCACAACTGATAGTCACAACTCACCCTTTCACTTACCTCTAACACTTGTCTCCACTGAACTATCCATGCACTGAGTTATCTGATGTATTCTTCAGTTGCATTACAAGTTAATAATTAGTGAATTAATTAATAACTAATTCACATCACTCAACACTTAGTCTATTGGCCAGTTAGACTAAATACAACTAGTTCAACTAAGTCAAACTGAACACAACTCCATTAACTACTCATCTAACTCCACAGAACTCAACCACTTGAGTTCTAACTGAAGTCCTTCATGCAATAGATCAATCAACCCATAGGTAACCACGTGATTCCTTCAGGAAGTTGCATGTGCCACATCTGTAGCTCCAACTGAAGTGCTCCAAGAGAATAAGATAAAGTTTAGAGTCCAAATATTACTAAGGGCTAATAATATTCGATTGTTTCTATTTTTACCTGACGGTCTAAAAATAGTCTCTGATCACACCGCTTGGATCCAAAAAATAGAAGTCCATCTATTTTTCCCAACATGACCAATCATCCATAAACAGCATCCTGCAACTCATAGACATGATCCATATGTCTAAAAATAGACATAGTCTAAAAATAGACTTTGCGCCAAAACTTGCCTGTGGGACCACTTCGTGAAGGTGACTCCTTTCCACTAAGTTCCATCATCTTGTTGCATTCTCAACAAGCATTTCTTGTTGCACACTTTTCAACATATGATCGTGGCTGTCATGATCTTTTCATTGATTCATTTGATCATGATTTTGATCTTTCCACTGTTGATCTTTCTAAGTCACTGATCTTTGATGATCCATCTTTTGATGAATTGGAACTTTTCCGAGATGTTGAGGCACTTCATCCTAAGCTGATTGTTATATCGAGTTCTCATAGTCTTGAGGTCAACTCCACTTCCGATCAGAAAAATGTTGAATTTTTACCAGGCCCCTCATCACTCTCTCATACACATTGAAAATCAATCTATTTTACAATTTTCACATCCTCCATATGTATCACACGATCTTGTTGCTCAGTCATTGGAGGAGTCATACGTGGCGTGCACGGTTGCAAAGTGAAAATTTTCTTCTTTCTTCATGTTTGCTTGTCTTCCCAGTTCAAATTTTTGTGCATGCATGTCCTTGACTCGCAATGTGTATAAACACCATGGTACTTCTACAGAGTTTCTTTCATGCGCTTTTCATTTTTACTTTTTTGTGTATTCATTCAAAATTCGAATGTTTTGGTTTGTATTGTCTTATCTTGCATATTTGTTGGTATGCTTGTATATCTTTCTTGACATCCATTCCCTCGGCTACATAGGCTAGCTAATGCACCAGTGGATGTATTTGAAGTATCACTTTACGTAAGTTTGTCTTATTCTCTCTTTAGGATAGGAGTAGGAGTAGTTTTATTTTCTTGTTGTTTCTTTGATTTTCTTTCTTTGACATTCACTCTGCTTCTTTCCTTTCGTTTGTTTTCTTTTCAATTATAGGATAGTTTTCACATGAGACTGTGTTTGGCTTCTGACACAAGCTCACTGAAATCCAAGAGGAAGTTGTACTACTATCAACGCTTAGTTATATGTCTTAGTTCCCTCTCTTTATGTGAATCTTCCATTTCTTTTAGTCGATGATACTCTGATGGAAAATATGTTCCTTTCAGAGAGAGTCATGGTGAAATCACGATGCTTGAACTTTTAACTAGTACCACCTACTCTAATTGGTCTTCTATTTTTGGTTAATCCTTGTCAAGTAAGTCAAGTAGAGTAAGGAGGGGAGGAAAAACTTAACAAGTATTTCATAGGGGTATATAAATATCCTTCTTTAAAGGGAAAACCTCTTATGCTCTCAATAAGTTGGGATCCCTCTTCCGACTCATGAAATAAATAAGTGTATATGCACAGTTCTTTGAACAAATAAAAATGAAAAAAAGAAAAATGAAATAAAGGGTGAAAGAAGACAAAGGCTTCCTGCACATAGAGGTGAAGCAAGAAACTCCGTCGAGGTATTGTCCAATCTCACTGGCAGTGGAGCAATGCTTGTGTTCCTGAAGTGACTTCATTAGGGTATTGTCCAGGCCTGCTGGCAGCGAAGCAACACCAAAGATGAAAACTAAGACTCTAACAATCTCTCTTACATGTGCATTTATATACTTCTCATCCCCAATTGAAACAACTCAGTCTGAATTGGCTTGGTATGTGTGTTTTTGATGAAGAGAATGGTAGGGACTATATCTTTAACTCAAGCTAAGTGAAGAAGTTGTGAAAATCGATGAACTGAACAATACTTCCGGAAGAGTTAGACATGTTTTTCATGAGACAAGATCCATACAGAGAGTTGCAGTCCTACCAGTGTGTCGCCAGTGTTGTAGTGACTACAACCACCCTCCAAAAATTTTCCCATGCTTCAATTTTGGAGTCATCCTTCTTATACACAGGAGCTCATCTTGCACTGATCTAGGTATTCGTGCTTCGACCAAGACTTATATTTTCCATTTGTGATTGTGCTTGATTTCTTTCACACTTAGTTGATCCTTCCAAGTCATGGGTTGATCTCCCAACTTAGTCTCACAATAGTTATGTGCTTGCCTCCTAAAACTGCGCAATCCTTGAGGTCAATCTAGTCCTGACTGGCAGATAGCCTTGAGATCAGAAACTACATAGTCATGGAACGCAGCCCCAACAATGAGCCCAGAAAGTACGCAATCTCTCATTAAGCTCAGAAATTGTGCAGTGCATTGAGCTAGAAAGTTGCCCAGTTCCCCAAAGTTGCGTAGTCTTTCCTGAAAATGTCATGGAAAGTTTCCCCAGAAAGAGCTAAAAAAAAAAAGAAAAAGGCATCCCTAAAAAATAGTGATCTATTTTTAGTATCCCAAAGGAGGCACTTTCTCTATTTTTAAAAAACTTCCGCAAAGTGTCGCTTTTTCCTTGATTTTAGGTATACACGTCATAAACCCTAATTCGCTCAAATATATTTAGTCGACGCTTCTAAAGCTCATTTTCACATTCGATATTGGATCTCTAGCATTCCCAAGGAGATCAAGTAACCTTCGGTTTGATCGTCATTGCTTTTCTTGGTGAGTTTCACTTTTGTCATTTTTTGCCACTTTTTCAGTCGCTTTTTGTCGCTTCACATGGGTGAGTGTCGCTTCACATGGGTGAGTGTCATTTCACTTATTTCTCTTCATGGTTGCTAGAGTTTCAACTTGTTTTAACTTGTATAATTGTTTTTCTAGGTTTTAGATTGCCTTTCCCAAGTCTTGCATTGGTTTTCCTGTTTTTGCACCAACGGTCGCCGTTGCGGCAACTCACCTCACATACTTGATTTTCCTTCTGTTTGATTAAATGTTGCATTTGATCTACATGGATTTACTCATGCTTACTCATATCCACACTCAAACTCACACTATCTCTCATATCTGTCCATTTTTCACACTTCCCTTAGGTAGATCTGCACTTTCCTTGGTCGGTTTTCACTTTGCCCAGCTTAGCATTGTGCAATCCTAAGGATCGAGGCACAAGCATGGCCTCTGGAATTACGTAGTACATAGTACAATATGGCTCCAACAGTGCACTGCGTAGTCCCAAGTGTTTGGTCAATTTAGAGTGTCCTAAATTGTTGTATTAATTGTCAATCCAAGAGTCGTAAACTATTGAAGTGCAGCGCACTATATGTGCAAGATAACCTATTTCTTATTCTTTGCTCGTTTTTGAGTTTTTGTTTTGTTTTGGGTTTATTTCTGTTAATTCCCTAATGTGAGATGGAAATCCTAAAAGACAAGTATGATATAAATGTTCAAGGTAATGATGTCTTTTAAATTGATTTTCAAAACTTCAAACTTTCTAAAAAAACATGCAATGATGAAACTAATTCTGGAAAAGAGAGTGAAAATGTGCCACTATTCTAATCAAACAATGGTGAACTAGTGACCATGAAACCCATTATCCTTGCTGCCATGAAAATATAAGAAAAATTGAACTCAAAGAAATTTAAGAATTGCAAGCAAAGTAAACTAAAATCACATTACATCAACTCATATTCTGACCCCTCACCATTCAACTCGCTCTGGCTTTAGGAGGTAATCATAAACAACTTGAGTAATCTGATATCTAGTTTGCAGAAAATAAAACTAATATCAAACTACACACTTCATACTTCAATGCCTCACCATTCGACCCGCTCTGGCTTTAGGAGGTAACTGAAAATGTCATGAGCAATTAAATAACTAACTTGCAGAAAAAATAAACTAATATCAAACTACACACTTCATACTTCAATCCCTCACCATTCGACTCACTCTGGCTTTAGGAGGTAACTGAGAATGTCATGAGCAATTCAATAACTAACTTGCAGAAAAATAAACTAATATCAAACTACACACTTCATACTTCAATCCCTCACCATTCGACTCGCTCTGGCTTTAGGAGGTAACTAAGAATGTCATGAGCAATTCAATAACTAACTTGCGAAAAGTAAATGAGAAAAACTGAAATAAATAACACAATGTTGGAACTAAAAACTAAAGGAAATGAAAATCAGCAGAAGGACAAGAATGATCCCATGTCATTAGTCATTAGAAAACTATGTGCTGCCCGAGCTGCCTATTGTGATCTGAAACAAAAGCACTGATCAGTTAAAAATTTGGAAAACTATGGACAGCTATCAAGCGTTAACACCATAAGAACTGTGATACATATACAAGTGAATGGTTATGGCATAAGAACATAAAGAAATGAAACATGAAACTTTACAATAATAAACAAGAGCTCGGCCTGTGTAGGGGCCCTCTGCACAATCCTCGGACAGTCAACGATCAACCACCAATTTAGTTCAAAAACAGATACTTCTCATATATTAAAATGCAATCACAACAAAGTGATAAAGTACGGCACAGTGGTTTCCTTTACAGTCGAAATTACATCATCAAAAAGTTAACTAACATGTGTATGAGAACGCATTATTTATAACAGAGGATAATATAACTATTTTCCTACATTCGGTGCTGATACAAGACACGTAAAAGACCACATCCCAAGATTTAGCACTATGGCTACCATGAGGATTTAATCGTTGGAGGGTGGCTGTTGGATCCGGTTCATGGAGCAGTCCACAAGTGTTAACTTGTCCCCCGAGATCTAGGAACAACCACGCAAAGCTTCATGTGGTGAAAAACAGAGTTTTATCACCGTAGGACTCTTGAGTTGACCACCGTTTTAACTACCTTTGACTATGGCCTTTTCTGTTGAATTCAACTGAGCCAATAGGACTCGATCCATGTCCACATCGGTTGCAACTTGCACATGTGGCTCAATTCGCCTGAAGACACCAGCAATATAGACTTTGACAAAACAGTTGCGTAAACTTGGGCTGGCTGTGGAAAGTGACAAGATTCCGCAACTTATAAACAAAAATCTAGTTCAAATAGCAACACAAACACATAGTCAAGAAACCACTTTAAATGCCCTTTTTAAACTATTATGCGATGATACTGATGATTTATGAGGTTCAGATGAATGGAAAGAATCTACAAAAAGGTGTAGGAAAGATGCAGTTTTGGGACTCAACATACCCCCACTGTGAAGGTGTTGCATGTCCTCATGCAACCCAAATTTGGACTACCTCCCCTTCAAATCATATTTCTGAAGCTTCTGCCAGTACATCCAGCCCTCTTCCTCTCTTTCTTGGTGCTACTAACATCCTGGGCTTCTTCATCATGCATCTGAATTTAAGATTAACCAGTGCTCTACTTATCTTTTTGCATTTCTTCTTCAATTTTCTATTCTTTTTGTGCCATAGTCCCAGGTGTAGCATAGTGTTATCATGGATGATCTTGTCCAGTCTGCTCTGTTCTTTGAGTGCTTCATTTTCATTTTAATATGTCGATTTAAAACCTCCAACTCAAAGGTTTCTTGTTTCAATGATTGGACTAGGGCTTCTTGTGCTATATGAGGTTGAGTGGATGAAGTGCTGGAACCCGTGGCTGTTCTTTCCAAGGATTCTATCTAATCATACACCTGTTGCTGCTTTGGATCTATTTCAGGTGTCGTTTTCCTGGGGCTGTCCCCAAAATGTTGTGCAGGAGAATTGACTTCAAATTCTGGCCAAAAAGGACTCATGTCATCACCTTGAGGACTAGTTTCAACACTTGGCTGAGAATGAGGTGGACTACTACCAGCTGGGGTTTGTTCAGGTGTTCCTTCTCCCAAATCAACAAAATGGGGTCCTTTTGTTTTTGTTTTTCTCCATTTTCCTTTAAGCTTGCTGCTTCTTCTTACATATTGCGGACTACTGTCTTTTTCCTTCTGTTTTCCTTTCCCTTTGTTTTTGGCCATAGCTTACTGTTTCTGAAGGTGAACCAATCTCTCAGACAATACTTGATGGTCTTCTTCCGAGGAAGGTGTTTGATGCACAACCTCAATGCTTCTTTTCTCTTTTGATTTTGTTGGATTTTTAACCTCAGTCTCTTCCTTCTTCCTTTTAGACAGTCTTTCTTCCCTACTAGTTTTCTCAACTGTTTTAGTAGGAGTCTTTTCCTTCTCCCTTTTAGACAGTATTTCTTCCCTACTAGTTTTCTCCACTATGTTAGTAGGAGTCTTTTCCTTCCCCCTTTTAGACAGTCTTTCTTTTCTCTCAACTGTGTTAGTAGGAGGGATTTGAGTTTTATCATTTGTTCTCTTTCTTCTACTTCTTTTTGATGTACTGCGTTCAGGGGTTTCTTGGGGTTCTTCAAAGAAATTTCTAATTAAAAATTGCTCCCAAGCATCCTTTTTCTCCTTTAATTATTTTTCTATCAGGATTTTTATGAGACCATGGTGATACAAATGTGGCTCTACGTCCCCTAGATGCTTTTGAACAGTTACAGACATCTTTTTCAAACTGTTTAGTAAGAAATATGGCAAATTAAGGACCTGGTTGTCTAGGAAATTCATCAACAGACGTGCATGGTACATGTACATTGCTCCAAAACGTCCCTCATAGGTGATAAATTTTTGAATAACTAACAATAAGCTAGCCCATTCTTCTTTTAAAACATAAACAAGAATTCCCTTTTTGAAAACGGTGACGTCCATACCTGGTTCCCATAAGATCACTCTCCAAGCTTCATCACCAAGGCCCCGGTTCTTAAACTAGCGTTCACCTCCCTGGGGAAGCTCTGTGGCAGCTATTATTGACGCTTCTGTTACTGTGAATTTTAGGTCTCCAATTTCCACCTCTAATCCGTTTAAAGACCTTGTAAAGGCCTTTGTAACCTCCCTATGGTAGCCTTTGAATTTCTGGATAAAACATAACCACCTGGCCTTCTTCAACATATCTTTCACTTGCAGATATCCTTCAATAAACTTAGGTCCCTCTGGTTCTGCCCTCAACAGCCGTCCCATCCTTCCTTCTTTAAAACTCGGCTGAATTAGCAAAAATGGTCAGGGTTTATGAAGGATATTAGCAACTGTAAGCGGATATCAGAGAATAGGTACACAGAATGAAGTAGACAGAGAACAAAATGGGGTGAAGGCGCATGTGAGCATGGTAGAAATGAAGCCATGAGGTCAATAGAACAGTAGGGGGAGCAAGTGCATACGGTAGTTTTTAAAATTGGGTGACTGTAGAATGGATGCAAACACTTTTATTAAACGGCTGCGGATTTTGTGTGGCTGAAAGAAGTCGTAGTCAAATCAACCACGATTCATAATGACAAATGGAGTGTGTGAATATTTCCAAAATTGAGTTAAATCCGGGAATTTAATCATATGACCGTTGGAAAATGAATGCATGGCTTATGGAGGAATGGTGTGGAATGAAATGGTTATAAAGGCAATTTCGTTTAATCATTGCATATAGTTGAGCTTGTGATTTAATAACTATGCAAAAAAAATGTGTTAGAATGCCATTTGAAATAAAGTTTTGTTCATACCTTTGGAATTCTTGTCATTTTTCCTTAGTCTTCAATCAGTTTCTCCTCGTTGGTGCTTTGGAATGCCTCATTTCTTCATAATATATCCTCATACCTGCATTTGATTTCATGATTGCTGAACCAACATATGACTATAAAAATTTGTTTTTTTCAAAAACAGAGTAGTGGCTGCAGAAACCCAACTGGCTATAGAATCAGTGAGCAGCTACGGAAACTGATTTGAGCTGCGGAAACTGACCTTAGTTCTAGAAACTAACCCAACAAGCTTATAATTGAATGACATGTATAAATGATGACTGACTGGATGGAAAATAGTCATAAATTTTTTTATTAATGGAATGAAATGAATGAAATGGAGTTGAAATGAAGTGATGTGGAATGGAAATGAGATGGAGTGGAATGACGATGATGTGGAATGGAATGAAACAATGAGAGCGAAATTTTTTTTTGGAAAATATAGGGTGTCAAGAATTCCTTATTTTCGCCCTACATTTTCGGTGTAAGGCTGCCAATCAATGATTGGTTTTCAGGCTTATAC
>APFE030529624.1:56903-108743 GCA_000404065.3 Pinus taeda
GTACCATCATATCAGAGATTGTGTGCAGCGGAGGATCATGTTACTTTGGTACATTCCAACGGAGGATCGGATGCTGATATTCTGACGAAGGCTCTCACCAGGAGAAAATTCGAGTACCACCGAGGCAGGATAGGGGTTGCTGATAATCCATATCTTGTCGAGAGGGAGTGTTGAGATTGCAACAAGATGATGGAGCTTAGTGAAAAGAGTCGCCTTCACTAAGTGGGCCCGCAGGCTATTTTTGGCGCAAGTCTATTTTTAGACTATGTCTATTTTTAGACATATGGATCATGTCTATGGATTGCAGGTTGCTGTTTATGGATGATTGATCAAGTTGGGAAAAATAGATGGACTTCTATTTTTGATGAAAGTGTGAGTGATCACAGTGTGAGTGATCAAGTCTATTTTTAGACTGGCTGTCAAAAATAGAAAAGTCAAATATTATTATCTCACAATAATATTTGGACTATAAACTTAATCTTATTCTCTTGGAGCACTTCAGTTCGAGCTACGGATGTGGCACATGCAATTGCATGAAGGAAATACGTGGTTCTTATGGGTTAGTTGAATATTTGCATGCATGACTTCAGTTAGAACTCAAGTGAGTTGAGTTTAGTGGACTGGAGGTGCAGTTGATGGAGTTGTGTTCAGTTTAGCTTTGTTAAACTGGTTGTATTTAGTCTAACTGGCGAATAGACTAGAGATGAGTTGGGTGAATTAGTTATTAATTAATTCACAAGTTATAACTCATAATACAACTAATGAATACATCAGTTAACTCAGTTGAATGTCAGTGCATGTTCAGTTCAGCAGGGACAGGTGTTAGAGAATCAGATTGCTATCAGTTGTGACTATAGTTGTGCACCAGATCTTGCACAAATCAGGGGATTGAGTATGCCAAGAGTTTTCCCACATTGTAGCTTGTGCTCATGTGATTTAGCCAAGGAAAGACGTGGTTGCCTTGGAATTATCACCGGTTCTTGTGCAGGTATTGAGCAGCGGAGGCAGGCAAGCAGCGAAGGATTTTTGAGCCAGTGATTGATTCAGATCTGAGCTGTATTGTATGTAACATAGGTGGAGATACTTGTGAGAAGTATTATGCTGTGTAATGTTACATGACTCAATCATTAATATACAGATAGTTGGGGTTTTTAGCGAGATGCTTTCCCCGGGATACATACTGTGTTAATGTGTGAATGCTCTTGATGTTTTATTGTTATTGATGCTGCTATATTGATGATCAACGTAGAGGAGCTTATGTATTGTGTATGTTTTCCACAATAGTACATGATCAGGATAATCTCCATTGAATATGTGTTAAATTATTCAAAATTTCTACAGGTAATGGATGAGGTGAGGGGTCCCTGTAGAAAACACAAATTTCACCTGAATTGGAGTAATGAAGTGAAAAACAATGGAATTTATGGAGGGATGCATGGTAAGGAGTGGAGGAGATGAACATATGTGAGGCAGGGCCCCCTTTAGATCTTCTCTTTGCTCCCTAATTGTCTTTCTCATCCTCCTGCAAAGAACAATTATGTTTTTTTTTTCTTTTTCTCTTATTATATATATATATAAACACCTAGGCTGCCTCAGAGAGGTTTTCACCCTAGATATTTTCCCTGGGCACCTCAAGGAAGGTTTTCACCTAGGGATCTTCTTTTTCTTTCCATTTTTCTCATCCTTGGGCCACCTCATGGAGGTTTTCAACCCAAAGATGGGACTCAGGCGCCTCATAGAGGTTTTCACCTGAATCCTTATTCTGTTTTTTTTCTTTTTCAGTGACCTAATGAGGGAGGAGTTGAAACTTACTCCACCATCATCACTTTCTTATTGATACTGTCAATGAACTCTTGTTTAGATAAAGGCCTCTTGTACATTTTCAGTCTGTGTCCATTAACTAGTAATGGAATGGCTTCTTCATCTATAGTTCTAATCTGCACTGAACCATTGTCATCGCATCTTTCCACCACATAAGGTTCGAGCCATCTTGTCCTTAGCTTGCCCTTGAAGTATTTATATCCGGAGTCTTATAACAATGGCCAGTCTCCTTCTTGAAATTGCTTCACCTTAATGTGCTTTTCATGCCAGATTCTCCATTGAAGCTGAGCTATCTTTGTATGGAGGAGGGCCTACATTCTAAATTCATCTAAGCCATTCAAATGGAACAATCTTTCTTTCTGAGCATGACTGATACCCAGATCTAGTTGGATTGCCATCCTTAATGTATTATATTCAAATTCAATGGACAACAAAGCCTTTTTCCCATATACTAGCTCATAGGGTGTAAATCCAGTGGTGGTCTTCCATGTCGTATTATAGGCCCACGTGGCCTCAACTAATCTTTCTGCCCAATCCTTTCTACTGATGTTCACTACCTTGGTTGGGATGTTCTCCAGTGCTCTGTTGGTCACCTCCACTTGCCCATTAGCTTGTGGATGATAAGGAGTGGAGGTCCTATGCTTGATTTTGTGATGCTTGAGTAGTTCTTCAATCATGCTGGAGGTAAACTAGTTGCCTTGGTTTATGACTAGCTCTCTAGGGTACCCAAATTTGTAGAATATATTCTCCCTTAGGAACTCAGCCACCTTTTCTTCTGTTGTTGCCTTAATTGCCTTGGTTTCAGCCCAATTAGTCAAGTAATCAGTGCACACAATAATGTGTTGTTTTTGCTTTGAAGGAGGATTGATAGGCCCAATGAAGTCCATGCCCCACTTGTCAAATGGATCGAAAGTCACTTGAGGTTGTAGGGGCATTTCATCTCTTGGAGTAGGCTTTCCCATCCTCTGGAACTGATCACATTGACTAATGTACTTCCTCACATCCTGATGAAGAGTAGACCAATAATAGCCTGCTTGCAACACTTTGAATGTTGTCCTCTTTGCTGCAAAGTGACCTCCACAAGGCCCATCACGACAAGTCAGAAAGATATCAAAGACTTCCTCTTCCCTTACACATCTTCTCAAGATTTGATCTTGGCCAAGTTTGAACAGATTTCCCCCAATCTAGGTGAAGGTGGCACTTTTCCTAATTATCTTGCTCTTTTCTCTAGAGGGCAGGTTTGGTCGGAACTGTGTTGATAGAAAATAGTTTGTTATATCAACAAACCATTGGGAGAGCACTAAAATAGCAAACAAATGCTCATCTGATAACTGATCATCCACCATTCCTTCTTCACCTGCAGGCAGATTCATCCTAGATAGAAAGTCAGCAACAACATTCTCCTTACCAGGCTTATCAACAATAGTTAGATCAAACTGTTGCAATAAAGGTAACCATCTTATGATTCTAGCATTTACATATGGTTTGTTCATTAAATATTTAATTGCAGCATGATCAGTATGCACAAATGTCTGATAGCCTGTATTGTAATGCCTAAACTTGTTCAATGAATGCACAGCAGCCAGGAGTTCTTTTTCGATCACAGTATAATTTAACTTAGCCTTTGACAGGTTTTTACTGGTAAAATAGATGGCATAAGGCACTTTCTCCTCTACCTGACCTAAGGCTACTCCTATGGCTTTATGTGAGGCATCATCATGGATATGAAAAGGGAGGGCCCAGTTTGGGCCTCTAAGGATTGGTGCAGTGGTTAATTTACCCTTTACATGTCTAGGGCCTCTTGGCAGCTCTTTGACCATATAAATTCAAAATCTTTGGCCAACAATCCAAAAAAAGGAGAGGATAACTTGTTGAAGTCCTTTATGAACCTTTTGTAGTATCCAGCTAACCCCAAGAAACTCCTAACGCCTCTCTGCTTTTGTGGAGGTGGGACCCTTTGAATGATTGCTATTTTGTTTGGGTCCACCTGCAATCGTTGATGAGATATGGAATGACCTAGCACAAACCCTTCAGTCATTAAGAATTCACATTTTTATGGACTGAGAGATAGGTTCATCTCAATGCATTTACATAATAATTTACCTAAGTTAGTCAAGGCCTCTTGGAAATCACAGCCATAAGGTGTAAAATCATCCATATAGATCTCCACAACGTCATGAACTAATTCAATAAAAATACTCAAGACTGCTCTCTCGAAAGTGGAAGGAGCATTGCATAGGCCAAAAGGAAGGACCCTATAGGCAAAAGTACCCCAAGGACAGGTGAATGTGGTTTTATCCTGGTCTTCTGGGTAGATTTGGATTTGGTTGTACCCAATAAAGCCATCTAGGAAAGACAAGAACTTCTTCCCTGCCAGGCCATCTAGCACTTGGTCAATAAAGGGTAGGGGAAAATGATCCTTCTTTGTGGCTTTGTTCAACTCCCTATAATCGACACAAATCCTCCACTTACCATTCTTCTTGGGAACTAACACTAAAGGAGAGACCCACTCACTATCAGAGATAGGGTAAATGAAACCTGCATCTAACAGTTTTGTAGTTCTTCTTTGACGATGTCTTTAAGGGTTGGATTCATTCTCCTTTGTGGTTTCTTGACTGGCTTGCAACCTTCCTTGATGTATATGTGGTGAGTACACACTGAGGGGTGTACTCCCTTCATTCCCTTATAGCTCCACGTGAAGGCTTCTAGGTTCTCTTTCAACAATTTTCATAGTTGTTCCTCTTCTAAAGTAGAAAGAGATGGATTAATCTTCAAGGTTTTCTCTGGGCCAAATTCTATGGTTTTGACTCGGATTGGGTTGGAATCGGCCACGCATAATTCAATTTGATGATTTTTTAGTGTTTCCTTTACTTCTTCTTCTAAGGGTAATGAACTAGGAGTTGGACTTTGGAGCAAGTGTTCAATTAAGTCATCCTCCTCTTGCTTTCCTCCTCCTATGATTGCTTCCATAGCATAAAGTTGGGCAGAATAAAGCTCATTTTCTTCCTCCTCCAATCACAAAGGTAAATAATGTTCTAAGGAGGGTTGAGCAGGAGGGTATAAGACTAACTGTTTGGACATATGCCCATTCTTGATGGTCATATTCCCAGCTTTGCAGCTAATGTAGGCATCAGTTGTGGCCAACCATGGCCTCCCAAGGATGAGAGGGTAACCAGTAAGCTTAGCCTTAGGCTGGAGAACTAGGAAATTTGCAGGGTACTCCCAGGAATCAATGGAGACCATCACATCCTCCACAATACCCTCAGGGGTGGCTGTGGAATGGTTTGCAAGTTACAGCACTGTTGTGGTCTTCCTTAATGACCCTTAGAGGTTAAGCTTGAGCATGGTGTCCTTGGTCATCACATTAATGGTAGCCCCAATATCAAACAGAGGGTGTGGGAAAATGGTGCCATTGATATGCACATCAACTACAAGGCTTCCAGGGTCTAAGTATTTTGGACATATTACCTACCCCAACTTTAGGTTAGATAACTACCCAATCATTAATGGTAGGGGCATCCCTTTTTCTTCTTCATGGATGCTTAAAGCACTTCTCCTTAATCAACTTATTGTAAATAGGAACATTTTTTATTGCCTGGAGAAGGGGGATCTTTACACATAGGTTTTTCAATTGTCCTAGAAGTTCAGTTTCTTCTGGGGTAGGCTGGAGTGGTTGGGCTAATCTTTCGGGAAAGGGTCGATTTGCTTTAAGGTTGCTTTCCTCTCTTTCATCCTCAACCTCCCTATATGGAAAGGGAGGTTGGTTATCTGGGAGAATTCTCCTATATCTTAGGTTGATCTCCTAGATTTCTATAGCATAAGCTGGGTATGATGTCTCTCCACCGTATCCTTGTTGAGCCTGCCTATTGTTTGGGTTTGGATTTGGCTGGGTAGGCATCTAGGGTTGCCTATGTGGATCAGATTGCAAGAGGTGTGGTTGGGTAGGTGGTGGAGGCAATAGGGCTGGAACATTGTTGACTTGGGGCCTCCACCCTGGGGTGGGGTATTCCACTGATGTTGTCACTGAATGTAAGGTTGGAATGACTAGTTGGCTGGCTAGGAATGATACTGAGGTACATAGGACCAAGCAGGGGGTCCCATAGAAGGTATAGTTGTGGTTTGGTTGGGTCTGTAATATGCATGGGATGATCCTTGCATACCTTGCTGGTATGGTCTAGGCCCAGGAGGCCTCCTTTGATTGATGTAGCAAAGCTGCTCAATGACCCCTTCAGCTCCTTGATATACAGCTTTGAGTCCAGGTAAATAAGGTCACTTGTCTGTGGAGTGGTTTTCTTCACAAACTGAGCAAATCTAAATACAGTTCAATGGGCATTCATTCCTAGGATGCCTCTAGGTGCATCTAGGACAAAATATGGCCAAGGCTCTCTCTGCTTCCTCTTGCTTCCTTTTGATATTCATGGAATCCAATTGCAAGGCAAGGGTTTGCAGCATCTCACTTTTGAATTCCTCTAGCATATTTCCAATTTCACCCTTCATGGATGAGTTGGAAGATGATGTATTGGCCGCAGGTTGACTACTCCTACCCTTTTTCCTGGTTGCTCTAGAATGGTTTCTAAAGATAGTCTTGATATCCTCATAGGGTAGTTGGTAGATATCTCCTCCTGCTAACAAATGCAAGGTATCTAGGATATCCTCCCTTACTCCTCTAAGCAGGACCAACTTCAGTGACTCAGGGTCAAGTGTGCACCTGGCCCTTTTGTAACTGAGCTGGAATCTTTCTTCATAGTCCTCCAAGGATTCATCCTAACCTATGGTCATCATAAAAATATCTTCTTTGGTGTCTTTTGACCTATAGTAGTCCCTATATTTGTTGTTAAAGGCCTGCTGCATCTAAGCCCAAGTTATGATGCTATCTCCAGGTAAACCCATGAACCAGCGCAATGTTGCATCCTTGAGGGTAGATGGAAATAGTTTTAACTTTTTCTCATCCTTTGTATAGTCATAGGTTCAACATATAACAACAAACTCAAACAAGAAAGTGTCAAGGTCCTCTGTGGTCAAGCCATGGAAATGAGGTAGAGCAGAGGGTCTTATATTCTTCATTTTAGTGTTCCCATTGGTTTCCCTAATGGGGAAGGCACTCTCAATTCTCTCTTTATTTCCTCTGTCATTTTGGTTTTTAGCCATTGGTTCAGTAGAAATGGGTTCTTCCTCTTCTTCTTCCCCTATAGGTTCCTCAAATAGGTAAGGTTGCTCACCTAAAGGGTCTTCCAATTCATCGTCGGTGAAGAAGAAAGAAGGTTGAATGTTGGATGCAGTGGGGGTTTTTGACAAGAATTTTCCTGAATTATCCCTATTCCTACGAGGCATGAAAGGAAAAGTTTTTGGTTTTTTGTAAGATTTTTCTTTAAAGATGGAAAGTACTCTGCAGAAAGGAAATTCTTGATTCAATGAAAACCACTAACAAAAAGGAAACTACCTGCAAAATTGAAATTGTTGAATGAAAGACTACTGACAGAAAGAAAACTACTTGCAGAATGAAATTGCTTAATTGAATGAAAAACTACCAATAAGAAGGAAACTTCTTAGTGAATTGAAATTCTACTTGCAGAACGGAAAGGAAAGCAGATAAATGACAAATGAAAGAAAGAAACTAGATTACTTTTGCAGAAATAAACTAATGGAAGAAAATGGAAGACTAGAAGTAGAAGAAAAGAAAGTTAGAGACTAGAAATAGAAGAAGAAGCAGTAATCACTCCTACTCTAACACTTCCTCGGCAACGACGCCAAAAGGTGATGAGCCTAGGTATTGCAGCAAGAATGCTACAACTCCCAGGGCTACCAGCTTTACTTATAAACCCGAGGTTCGTACAAACTTGGAGGTGACTATGCTATATACAAAAGTAGAAGTGAAGGTACTGTCGGTTATCACTGCTCATCTGGCAAGAGACCCCAAGGGTTCCAAGCCAGACTTCTATAGGGTTAGAAGAAGCTTGATTTTGATGGAAGGAGAGAAAACCTATTCTAGAGGAGAGCTATTCTACTGCAGAAATGAAGAAAGCAACATGCAATCCTAAATCACACCTAACCTAATTAACCATGGAAACAGCTAGACTAAGCAAAATTACTAAAAAACACTAATATAATGCCAACTATCCAAGTTGCATAAGTACAAGAGCATAAAACTATCCTAAGGTGCAAGCAAAGGAAACTAAGCTAAGTCTGTGCTTAAGCGGAAAACAGTCGGAGATCAAAATTGGTCAAAGGAGGACATGAGGGAGCAACAATGCATAAGAACCATTGGATCAGGTGGGTGAAAGGCAATTGAATGGCTGAGATCAGATTGCGGGAGGGTACGTAGGTAGATGGGCGAACAAGGTTAACTAACAGGATGGATGGTTGAGATAATTTCGTGGAGGTGAAGTCAAGAGATGGACAGGCGGAATCAATCGGCAAATGGACAGCGGAGATCGGCCAAGCCATTTGGTGATCGAGTGAAGCGACAGTCGTCGGATCATACGAGATAGATTGAAGGTGGGAGTTTAAGGCAATAAAGTGATCAGGTGATGTGATGGCCATTAGATCGGGAGACAGATCGATGGTGGAGATGGGAGCGCTTAAAGGAACGTGTAGAAATGGGGGAGCAGTTTTAGAGGGCGGTAAGCAATATATCACACGCCCTCAAAGCTGTAAGTGGTTACCTAAAATTTTACGCGATTAGCCTCCCCGGCCGACACGTAGCACAGGAAAACCACCCATTTCGCGTGCCCTCGGGCGGATAACAATTGGACAGAAATCCACGTGATATGGCGAGATAGCCGTTGGATCTGGCGAGGCATATCAATGGTGGAGTTTGACCAAGTTCGTTGTTGAGCGGGTGCATGATAGCTGTCGAATATGACAAGGAAAATCAACGATTTGGATTTAAAGTGCATGAAGTCAACCGCTAAAAGTGAATTCAGGTGGTGACTGGTCAGTTTTGCTGCGTGAGGCGATCTACAGTTAAAAACCGTTTGAACCTGGATTAACAGCTTCCACTCAGCTTTTCATGCTGAAGGAGAATGAAAGGGATGTGAGGGAGATCAAATGATGGGAAGAGAGCGAAGGAGCAGATGACCATTAAAGGAACAGAGTGTTATGAAATGAGCTCAGTGACTATGTTAAACAACAAACTCCCTGTGAAAATCAAAACCCTGTATTTTTGGGGTTGTTGCAAGGTTTCTTCCTCACGTCATGGTCCCAGAGGGAGGAGGTGAGGTCGAGACACCTGTGGGCAACCTTGTGGATCTTTCCTTTGCTACCATGCTAATTGAACGAAAGCATAAATGAAGCAGACTGAAACACAACTAATCTGTTCTACCCTGCTGTAATGGAAATGAAACTACTTAAACAAATAAATAGAAGAGAAGAAAACTACTTAAGTAAATGAACATAACCAGGAATCTATGCTATCATGTTGTAATGGGAATGAACTTACTAAAGCAAATGAACAATCAAACCATGCATCTATGCTACTGTTGTAATGGAAATGAACTACTTCAACAGATGAATAGAAAGCTATGCTACTTAACAATACAATAAAGAGGAGCTTTGGCTGTTAGGGTCGGGCCCTAACCCAAGAGCTTCAGCCCTCTAAGTTAACTCAGTGCTGGCTCAAAACAAAACTCATCTTCATTATAAATCAAAAACTATTACAAGATGTTGAGTCCCAAAACTGCATCTTTCCTACACCTTTTTCTAGCTTCTTTCCATTTATCTGAACCTTCTAAATCATCAGTATCATTACATAATAGTTTTAAAAAGGGCATTTAAAGTGGTTTCTTGACTATGTGTTTGTGTTGCTATTTGAACTAGATTTTTGTTTATAAGCTGCGGAATCTTGTCACTTTCCGCAGCCAGCCCAAGTTTCCGCAGCTGTTTTGTCAAATTCTATATTGCAGGTGTCTTCAGGCAAATCGAGCCACATGGGAAAGTTGCAACCGACGTGGACATGGATCGAGTCCTATTGGCTTAGTCGAATTCATCAGAAAAGGCCATAGTCAACGGTGGGCAAAACGGTGGTCAACTCAAGAGTCCTACGGTGATTAAACTTTGTTTTTCACCACGTGAAGCTTTGCGTGGTTGTTCCTAGATCTCGGGGGACAATTTAACACCTGTGGACTGCTCCATGAACTGGATCCAACAGGCACCTTCCAAAGATTGAATCCTCACAGCAGCCATAGTGCTAAATCTCGGGACGTGGTTGTTTACGTGTCTTGTATCAACACCGAATGTAAGAAAACAGTTATATTATCTTCTGTTATAAATAATGTGTTCTCATACGCATATTAGTTAGCTTTTGACAATGTAATTTGACTGTAAAGGAACCCACTGTGCCGTAACTTTATCATTGTGTTGTGACTGCATTTTAATACATGAGAAGTCTCTGTTTTTTAGCTCAATTGGTGGTTGATCGTTGACTGTCCGAGGATTGTGCAGAGGGCCCCTGCACAGGCCGAGGTCTTGTTTATTACTGTAGAGTTTCATGTTTCATTTCTTTATGTTCTTATGCCATAATCATTCACTTGTATATATATCACAGTTCTTATGGTGTTAACGCTTGATAGTTGTCCATAGTTTTTCACATTTTATATATTGTTAACTGATCAGTGCTTTTGTTTCAGATCACAATAGGCGGCCCGGGAAGCACATAGTTTTCTAATGACTAATGACATGGAATCATTCTTGTCCTTATGCTGATTTTCATTTCCTTTAGTTCTTAGTTCCAGCATTGTGTTATTTATTTCAGTTTTGCTCATTTACTTTTCTGCAAGTTAGTTATTGAATTGCTCATGACATTCTCAGTTACCTCCTAAAGCCAGAGCGAGTCGAATGGTGAGGGATTGAAGTATGAAGTGTGTAGTTTTATATTAGTTTATTTTTCTACAAGTTAATTATTGAATTGCTCATGACATTCTCAGTTACCTCCTAAAGCCAGAGTGAGTCGAATGGTTAGGGATTGAAGTATAAAGTGTGTAGTTTGATATTAGTTTTATTTTCTGCAAATTAGATATCAGATTGCTCAAGTTGTTTATGATTACCTCCTAAAGCCAGAGCGAGTCGAATGGTGAGGGGTCAGAATGTGAGTTGATGTAATGTGATTTTAGTTTACTTTGCTTGCAATTCTTAGATTTCTTTGAGTTCAGTTTTTCTTATATTTTCATGGCAGCAAGGATAATGGGTTTCATGGTCACTAGTTCACCATTTTTTAATTAGAATAGTGGCACATTTTCACTCTCTTTTCAAGAATTAGTTTCATCATTGCATGTTTTTACAAAGTTTGAAGTTTTTAAAATCAGTTTAAAAGACATCATTACCTTGAACATTTATAGCATACTTTTCTTTTAGAATTTCCATCTCACATTAGGGAATTAACATAAATAAACCCAAAACAAAACAAAAACTCAAAAATGACAAAAAAATAAGAAATAGGTTATCTTGCATATATAGTTTGCCACACTTCAACAGTTTACGACTCCTAGATTGACAATTAATACAACAATTTAGGACACTCTGAATTGACCAAACATTTTGGCGTCGTTGCCGGGGAAGTGTAACTACGTAGCCAATTTCCTAAAAAAACATTAAAAAGAAGGGAAAAATTGATAGCTTCTTGAAGTATGCTCTCCTCTTGCACTTAGTATGATCTGGAGGATCAAAAAAGAGAGTTATTGGTTCAAATAATTTCTTAAGTATGCTCTCTTATTGCACCCAGTGTGACATGGAAGATCAAAAAGAGAATTATTAGCACAACTTGAAAATAAAAAAAAAATGGCATGCATAGAGCAAGAGATTTTAGGGGAAGGTTTATAGCTAGAGCCAAGAGTTCGATTTTCACAACTCCATCTTCTTCAAGTCATAGACAAGATTCACCACCATCTACCCCTAGCCTTAAGATTCCTGGAATTCAAGGAGTAGCTGAATTAGAGGATTCTCCTACACCATCTACCAAATCTCATTTAGAGGAAGACCCTTTCTTTACTTCTACAAGAGGACATATTGTAATTCAAGAAGTAGAATCACCTGAAGAAGAGAAGGAAGAAACTCCCTCTCATCCTCCCTTAATAGAAGAACCAGAGGACTCTGAGGACTCTGAAGAAATTATCATGACAGAAGAAGTAGTAGATGGATTTGGAGGTAGAGGTAGAGGTAGAGGAGGAGGAAACAGTGGAAGAGGAAATGGAGGAGGAAGAGGTAACAACGGAGGAAATAGGGATGGGGATAACTCATTTGGATTCCCTATAGCCGATGAGGAAACCCATACAACAATGAAAAACATTTCACCATATGTCCTCCCAAACTTTCATGGGTTGAGAAGTGAGGATCCCAAAACATTTCTATTTGAGTTTGAATTCTTGTGTCTAACCTATGATTATATGGAAGACTCTCAAAAACTCAAACTGTTTCCTTCAACATTAAAAGGAGCTGCTTTGAAATGGTTCATGGGACTAGCCACTCAGTCTATTAATAGTTGGAATGATATGAAACAAACATTTTTGGATAGATACCTAGACTATTGCATGCCCACTAATCATAAGGATGAGGTATTCAAGATGATGCAAAAAGAAGATGAAAACTTGGAGGATCTACTCGAAAGATTTCAATACAACTTAAAGAGAGCAAAAATGAGTAATCTAGATGAGGAAACCTTGAAAGCCCTTCTATTCAAAGCCATTAGAGATGAATGGATAGACATTTTAAACATGATGGGAAAGGGATATATCTCTCAACTTCCACTTCATGACATAGCAAAACTATGTGTCCATCTCTCAAGAGGAAAATCTAAAACTACAAAAGGGCCTAGAGATCCTTCGGTGATTAGAGCAAACAAATCTGCAACCAGTTCAGTAAGTAGGGCAGAGATTGGCAATATGCTTGATGAGTTCAAAATTGATAATTTAGGGATCCTTAGCAAGCAACTAGACACCCTTAAAATACAAAACAAGCAGAAAGAAGAAGCCGAAGCTTTGGCCATCTTTTGTCCAAAATGTAGGAAGAAACATGCTCTAAGGGAATGTCCCTTGGATGCAAAAGTTGTAGAAACATGTATGATTTGCTCGGAAAACCATGAGACAAAGGATTGTCCTTCAATTCCTGGCCTCAAAGCTGTCTTTCAAGAAGATCCAAATTCAATAGAATCTCTACGTTTTGTTACAAGGAGACCATGGCAGGGGCAACAAAATCAAGGGTTCAATAATCCTATGAACTTTCAACCCCCGCCAAATTGGAATCCTTGGCAACAACCTTGGCCCCAATCTCAAAATCCATATCAATCATGAGTAAAAGGTATGCAAAATCTTCATGGGAGATTTGCTCAATTTTATCAATATCCTCCATCCTTTCCAAATCAACAAGCTCCACAACTTCCAAATCAAAATCCACAACTTTCATTACCATTCCCACAACAACAACAAACTCCTCAAAAAAATTCTCAACTCTTGCTTCCATTCCAACAAAAAGAAAATCAACTACCTTCCCAGCCATTTCCAAATCCCAATAATAAAAATCCTCAAAATTCTTACATGGTATAAGGACAACAATTTCCTACCTATATGATTGTTCCTCTCAATGATGTACAACTCAGATCTGGTAGAGTTTTAGAAAAACCTTCTATAGATGTTCAAAAGCAAAGCATTTCTGAGAAAGATTCTCTTGAAGCCAATAAGGGTTATGAAGCATCTCTTCAAAACCCAAGCACTCAAAAAGGAAAAGAAAAAGAGTTAACCCCCACAACTCCTATAGTTGAGCAACCTGCATCTTCATCCACACCTCCTTTTTCTGAAAGGTTACAAATTGACAAAGGAGTGGAAAAACAAATCTTGTTTCCTGACTATGATTTTCTAGATGAATTGAAGAATGTCTGTATCAAGATTCCCTTGTTACAAGCCATTAAATAAATTCCTATTCTAGCAAAAACAATAAAGGAGTTAAGTATTAAAATACCAGGAAGGAAACTGAGAGATACAAGAAGAATCCACCTGGTAGGAAAAATTGCACATATCATGATGGGAAAAATTACTATGCAGAAGTATGTAGATCCTGGTAGTCCAATTGTCAAAACACATATCAATGGTGTATAAATTACAAATACTTTGATTGATTTAGGGGCTGCTATCAACATCTTGAGTAGACAGACTATGGAACAACTAAAACTTCCTAACCTTCTTTTTACACCTACTTTATTGCAAATTGCAGATCGATCAATTATTAAACCAGATGGTGTATTAGAAGAAATTTCAGTCTCCTTAGACTCTTGGGAATATCCAGTAGATTTCATGATTTTAACTCCCACGAGTAATTTCGGAGGACATCCTCTCATCTTAGGAAGACCTTGGCTAGCCACAACTGATGCTTTTATCAGTTGTAGGTCTGGGGATATATATATTTCTGATGGTAATTCGACAAAGAAGTTCAATCTGTATCCTCTAGCAAAAGCAATTACAGAAATAGGAGATAATGAGTGGATTGATGATGAAGATACTATACAACATGTCTTTACCATTTCTGAGATCAGTGAAGATAGTCAAATTCTGAATACATTAGAAAACTTTCAAACATCTTTAGAATATGACCACACACAATTTCAGTTGGATTCTGACATTGAATATTTATCATCTAGACAAATGTCCCTTTTCTCTATGGAAGAGTTTGGTAGTTCCGCCATTGAGATCTTTCCAGGAAAAACATTGAATATCAACAAAAATTTGGAAAAATCACAACAGGAAGAGCTAACCAAAATCTTGAAAAAATATTTCACTGCATTTGCATGGGAGTATACCGATATGAGAGGTATTGATCCTAAAACTTGCATTCATCAGATCTACATTGAGGAAAACAATAGACCAATCAGAAAACCTCAAAGAAGGATGAATCCAAACCTTAGGGAGATAGTGAAAGAAGAGCTCCAAAATTTACTTAATGTAAACTTCATTTATCCAATTTCAGATAGCCGATGGGTTTCTCCTTTGGTTATAGTACCTAAAAAGAATGGTAAATTTAGGGTTTGCATTGATTACAGGGAGTTGAACAAAGCAACTTTGAAGGATCACTTTCCTTTACCCTTTATTGATCAGGTATTAGATACTTTAGAACGCAAAAAGTATTTCTCATTTTTGGATGGTTTTAGTGGTTACAATAAGATTCAGGTAGCACCTAAAGACCAGGACAAGACCACATTTACCTGTCCATGGGGAACTTTTGCTTACCGAGTACTTCCTTTTGTATTATGTAATGCACCCGCAACATTTCAAAGGGCGGTACTATGAATCTTTTCTGATCTAATTCATGATTGTTTAGAGGTTTATATGGATGATTTTACAGTTTATGGTGATTCATTTGAAGAGGCATTAGAGAATTTGGAAAAGCTCCTTATAATATGTAAGGAAACAAACCTTTCATTAAGTCATGAGAAATGCTTTATGATGTTTACTGAAGGGATTTTTTTAGGACATCATATTTCAGGGGATGGGATTAAAGTTGATATATCAAAAGTTGAAGTCATCTCCAAGTTGCCTATTCCAAATTGTCAAAAAGATGTTAGAAGTTTTCTTGGATTTACTGGGTATTATAGAAGATTTATTGAAAACTTCACCAAAATAGCATCTCCACTCTTTAAATTACTTACAAAAGACTGTGAATTCAAATGGGATCCTAATTGTCAATCTGCATTTGAAGCTTTAAAAACGAGAATATCTGAAGCACCCATTTTGAGAGGACCAAATTGGAAACTTCCTTTCCATATTTCTACAGATGCTTCAGATACAGATCTAGGAACTGTGTTGGGTCAAAAGGATTTAGTTCCTTATGCCATTTACTAGACCAGTAAAAATTTGACTCCCACTGAGTTAAATTATACTGTGACTGAGAAAGAGTTCTTAGCTGTTGTTCATGCAATTAACAAGTTTAGACATTAGATAATAGGCTACGAAACTTTTGTCCATACTGATCATTCTGCAATTAGATATCTCATGAACAAACCTGTTACTAACGACAGAGTTACAAGATGGCTTTTACTTTTACAAGAATTCAATATTACTGTGTTGGATAGACCAGGGAAACAAAATACAGTAGATGATTTCTTGTCTAGAATCCAAAATACTAACGAAGATTCTCCTGCAGAGGATACGTTTCCAGATGAATATTTGTTTGCAGTAACTACTAAGACTCCTTGGTATGCAGATATTGCTAACTATTTGGTTAAAGGAAAGCTACCTCCACACTTATTTCCTAATGAAAAAAGGAAAATTATTTAGGAGAGCTCAAATTATTCATGGATTTCTAATGAATTATTTAAAACAGGGCTAGATTGTGTGATCAGAAGATGTGTTTGGGAAGATGAAATACTTGACATCCTCAAGGCATGTCATGATGAACCATGCGGTGGACACTTTGCTGATAAGAGGACGACCTATAAAATCCTTTATTTAGGATATTATTGGCCTTCTCTCTTCAAGGATGCAAAACAATATGTCAGAAGATGTGACAGCTGCCAGAGAGTTGGGAGACCGACTCTTTCAAATGAAATGCCACTACAACCACTGGTACTCATCGAACCCTTTGAAAAATGGGCTTTAGATTTCGTTGGAACAATTAATCCACCATCTAGACAAAAGAAATATATATTGGTTTGCACTGATTATGTCACTAAATGGGTAGAAGCCAAGGCATTGTCTTTTGCCACTGAAAATTCAGTTGTTCAATTTCTTTTTGATGATATTTTTACTCGTTTTGGTGTCCCAAGAGAAATTGTGACAGATCAGGGAAGTCAATTTACATCTAACTTGATGGAGAAGCTGATGGAAGAATACAAAATCAAACACAGAAAATCTACTCCTTACCATCCTCAAGCAAATGGCCAAGTGGAATCTACAAATAAAGTTCTTGAGAGCATCACCACCAAAACCGTTCATCTCCACAGAAGAGATTGGGCAGAAAGGCTTCCTGAAGCCTTATGGGCCTACAAAACTACATGGAGGAACACAACATGACATTCTCCCTATGAACTTGTTTATGAGAAAGAAGTCCTACTCCCCATTAGGTTTGAAGTCAAGACCTTCAAGATGGTAGTCCAGTTGGGGATGAATCTATCAGAAGCCCAAAAGCACAAAATGGAGCAGCTGAATGAGCTAGATGAGATCAGAAAAGATGCAATTCTAAGGACTGATCTAGTTCAACATCAAAGAGCTAAGTGGCATGAAAGATATATAAAAGAGAGAAAGTTTCAAGAGAGAGATTGGGCTTTACTGTTTGATTCCAAGTTTAAAGACTTCAAAGGAAAATTTCAGACTCATTGGCTTGGGCCATATGAGATTGATAATGTCTTTAACAATGGAGCAGTAAGAATCAAGACCATTGATGAATTTCAGACTCCTCTTATTGTGAATGGCCACCGATTGAAAATTTATCATAAGCCACTTTCCAAAGAAGTGTTTGTCAAAATATTCCAAGAGAACTCTGCAATAAGGTTGGTGGAGAAGAATCCTTCTCCCCCATCAGCCTAATCTTGGTTTCTTGTAGTTTTTGAAAAAAAAAAAGAGAAAAAAAAATGTGTATAAGCCTGAAAACCAATCATGGATTGGCAGTCTTATATAAAAAATATAGAGTGAAACTCAGGGACACCTGACACTCTATATTTTCCAAAAAAAATCTCCTCTCCTTTTCTTTCCATCTTCACTTCATCTCACTCACCCATTTCATTCCACCTCCATCTCATTCTCATCACCATTTCACTTGACATCACTCCATTTTCACTCCATTTTCATTCCATTCCATTCCATCAATAAAAGTCCCCCTTCAGGACTATTTTCATTCAGTTGTTTTCCTCTAAGCTATCTTTGTGCACTTGAGGGGGTGTTGTTTCAATTTTCGCAGCTGGGAACTGTTTCCGCAGCCAGAACCAGTTTCCGCAGCTAGAAATGATCTTCGCAAAGAGCATCACTCTGTTTTCAAAATACAATCAACTGTTAGTGCCAAAATCATGAAATGCGGGTGTACGAGAGCTAAAGACATGGGGCATCTTCAAGATATCAAAGAAGAGCAACTGGTTAGAGACCTTGAGCAAAGATTGACAAAGTTTCCAAAGGTATGATAAAAAATCTTTATCAAATAACACTTCAAGTCATAATTATGTATAGTTATTAAACCATAATCGGTTCTCCTACGTGCAATGATTTAATATATTAGCCCACTATCATTCTTATCCTGTAATATCACTCCACACACCTCGCATTCATTTCCCTAACGGTCCTATGATTACTCCTATTTCAAACTCAAGAATTACTGCACTTCCATTTATTACCCGTACTCTTAAGACATGACCTATTGTGTTATGGCTCTTCCCAGCCATAATTTCTGCAGCCATCTGTTGAGACGTGTAAAATCTCATACACAGTCATCCGACTCGAGAGAATCCTGCCGTTACTCCACTCGCTTATCACTCCACCTATACCATACTCCTCGCATACACTCATATTTTCATTTTATGAACTTGGTCACCAGTGCTCACCCACTGTTCCTCCTGTGATTTGGGCATTTCTTTATTTTCGACTGTAGTCACTACAGTTTACTCTACACTTTGATTGTAGCCACTATAGTCATCCTAAACCTCGATTGCAGTCACTACAGTCTATCCTAAAAACCCTATAACAGAGCTACTTTTCCTTAACCCTCACACGCAGAAGAACCCTTAGTGGATTTAAAACAGAGGATGGGAAAATTGCTAAGAGCCGAGACGGAAGGACCGAAATACTTGGAGGGTTATCCCCAAGTTAAGGAATTGTTAAAGAAAGTCAAATGGCTCCGATTTATCCAGAAATTCAAAGGGTATAACAAGGAGGTGACCAAAACTTTTGCGAGGTCCTTTAATGGACAAACAGTGGAGGTTGGAGACTTGAAGTTTACAGTGACCGAGGCCACAACAACAGCTCCCACGGGCCTACCTCAAGAAGGAGAAAGGTGGTTTAAAAATAGAAGCGTGGATGATCAAATCTAGAGAACCATGCTACAAAATCAAGGTATGGATACCACTGTATTCACAAGAGGCATCCCTGTGCATGTATTAAAAGAGGAACGGTCTAGTCTACTGTTAGTCATCCAAAAATTTATCACATGTGAAGGTCGTTTTGGCTCTATGTACATGTATCATGTCGGGCTGATGATGAATTTCATAGATGGTCAAACTCTTAATTTGCCTCATTTTCTGCTATCAAGTTTGAAAAAGATGAGTGTTACGGTTCAAAAGCATGTAGGTAATATTGAACCCCATCTTTACCATCTGGGCTCATAAAAATTCTTATTGAGGATCAATTGAAGAAAACTAAGGATACATGGGAACAATTTTTAACAAGAAACTAATTCCAAGAGCCGTCTGAGGCCTCTAGAAGTAGTCCACCAAAAATCCCAAGGAAAAGTAGGAGGAGGGAGAAAATTGTTGTAGCCGAAGACTCCCCTACAGAAGAAATTCAAGAAACTGTCCAAAAAGAGGAAGAAGACCAAGTTAAGAATAATAAACAAAAGAAAGAAAAAGGCAAAATTACCACTCAAGAGGTCTATCCATCCCCTGAGCAATCGTTAGAAGAAGATCACCAGCCTCTGTCAAAAAGGCTAATAGATCTTCAAGCTGCTGCCATGACCAAGAAAAAGCAAAAGGAAACACAGGGTGCACAAAAGATGAGTATGAGTTCATCCTTGAGAAGGAGCTCTAGGCTAAAAGGGAAGTGGAAGAAAACCAAGGGAGATCAGTCCCACTTTATTGATTTAAGTGAAGAGGCTCTTGAGAAATCTCCACACCAGCGAAGCCTTGAATCAAGTCCTCCACGTGAGGAAAGCCCTTTTCGGCCAGAAAAAGAGAGCAGTCCTCCTCCACAAGATTTTGAGTTTAGATAGAGAAAGTCACCTGAGGTAGATCCTAGTCAACAAGAGGTATATAGTTACCTGGAATCCTTAGAGGAATCAGCTGCAGGACCAAGTACCTCTCTACCACTTGATGCACAAGTTCAGTCTTTGAAACAGGAAGTATTTGAGCTAGAAGTCCTAAATAGACATATCATACAAGAAAATGAAGCACTTAAAGAGCAGAGTAAGGTAGACAAGATTGTCCATGATAATACTATGCTTCATTTAGGACTGTGGCAGAAGAAAAACACAAGACTGAAGAAGAGATGCAAAAAGTTAAGTAGAGCATTGATTAACCTCAAGTTCAAATGTCTAGTTAGAAAGCCAAGGATGATGATGATGATGGCATCAAAGAATAAGAAAAGAGGACTAGACATCCTTGCAGAAGCCTCAGAGCATGTGGATTAGAGGGAAATAACTCAATTTTGGTTGCATGAGGACATACAACACCTTCACAGTGGGGGTATGTTGAGCCTCAAACCTGCACCTTCCTATACACCCTCTTAGCCTTCTTTCTCCACTCACTTCATTCACCCAGTTGTTAAATCATTGCATTATAGTCTAAAAAGGACTTTTTATATGGTTTTATGACTATACTTATGATTGTTGTTTGGTTTAGTTTTTTTGTTCATGCAGCTGCGGAAACTTGTCAGTTTCCGTAGCCAGCACAGGTTTCCGCAGCCACCCCAGGATTCCGCAATTATTTTGTTAAAAGCTGTGCTACAGGTGTCTTATGAAGAAACGAGCTACATGGGCAAGCTCCAGGTGGCAGATACATGGAGCATGTCCCTTCAAATCGGCCAAATCATCCATTGGAGGCCACGGTCAACCAAAGTCAAAGACAAGGCCAACCAAAGAGTTCAGCGGTGGCATGTCACTGTTTTGGGCACGTGAATGATACGTGGCATAGTCCTCAGCTCACGAAGGTACCAACACACCTGGAGATCGTTCCTGAGACCTGAATCTAACAGCCAACCACTCTGAAGATTTAAGAAACATGATGACAGTTACACTAGATCTCGGCTGAAGGGATCTACGTGTCTTTAGCAATGCAGTTAATAGCGTAGAAGTTTCTTAATTAGCTTTAGTATTTTGGCATTATAAATAACGAGTCGTTGAACGCTGTGAAAGAGATTTTGATATGTATGAATTCTGAACTGTTTATGTAATTCCGAACTGTTGGTTATCTTATCACCCCACTGTTTTATATGCTACTGTTTTAATACATGAGAAGACTTTTCTGAGTTCAGCCGTGTGATTATTTGTTGATTGGCTGAAGTGGCAGAGGGCCCCTGCACACTGAAGCCTTGTAAAGTGTTCATTTAGTTTTATTATGTTTTTGTTTTTATCATTAGCTTGTACATAATATACTGTTTGATGTTTCTACTGTTTATATTTTCCCTTTGTTTTCTTATAGTTGTCAACTGATCAGTGCTGTTTTATAGGTTTTCTTAGGCAGCCCGGGAAATTTTTCATCTTTTTGATAACTATTGGCATATGAGATCATCTTGTCCTTCCTGCTAACTTTCATTTTCTGAAGTTTAATTTCAGCATTGTCCTTTTTAAGTTGTGAATTGCTTATTTCTTTTCATGCTATATGGATATCATACTGCTCACCAATTTATAGTTTCTTTATATGGTCAAGTGACTCTATCAGCAAGAAATCAAAATATTACTAACTGTAGTGTGATTTAGTTGTCATATTGCTTACTCATGGTTGCTTTCCACAAGGTAGATTGAGCCGAATGGTAAAGGACTACAAGAGTTCAAGTAGTGTGATTAGTTTCTTTTATGCAATTTACTTTCTTGTCATTTAGATATCATATTGCTTGACATGTTCATGATTACTTCCCCAAGGTAGATTGAGCTGAAGGGTAAAGGATTTGAAGAATTCAAGTAGTGTGATTAGTTTCTTTTATGCAATTTACTTTCTTACCATTTAGATATCATGTTTCTTGACTTGCTCATGATTACTTCCCACAAGGTAGACTGAGCCGAATGGTAAAGGACTAGAAGAGTTCAAGTAGTGTGATTAGTTTCTTTTATGCAATTTACTTTCTTTCCATTTAGATATCATGTTGCTTGACTTGTTCATGATTATTTCCCACAAGGTAGATTGAGTCGAAGGGTAAAGGATCTGAAGAGTTAAAGTAGTGTGAATTAGTTGCTTTGCTTTAAGTTTGAGTTGTTTTTAGTTCTTTTACTTTATTTTCATTTCGGCAGCAAGGATACTGGGCCATTGTCATTAATTCACTATTTGATGCATTTATTTTCTCTTAAGAATTGATTTCATTTGAGTTGTTGTAAAGCTTTCTTTTGAGCTCCTTCAAGTTTAGAAATCATCACCGTCTACACTCCATACTTCAATTTCATCCTCGCCATCACACATTAGGGAAAAATAAATTCAAAAGCAAACTAAAAAGCTTAAAATGACAAAAGACTAAGGAAATGGTTATCTAGTACATATAGTACACTTCACTTCATCAGTTTACGAACCCCGGGTTGACATTTTAAATAGCAATTTAGATCACACTAAATTGACCAAAAAGGGTGCACGACAAAGGAGTGCATGTGAGCCAAGCAAAACGACATAGCCATGTGGAGGAAAATGCCAGGCCACTTGTAAAAAGGGTTAGGTGTGGAGATGGGTAGTGGTATATACGAGAAGGCGGTCCTAGGTGGGGGTGCCCAACTAAAGTGCTGATGTGCAGAATGTTAATTTGGTGGGCCAAATGGGTGGTTGGATGAAGGAGTATATAAACATGGTGATGGGGAGGAGTTCATTCACCATCGATGAAGAGATCAACAAGCAAAGTGCGAGTTGGCTGGTATGGAATCTTAGCGGAGGTGCTGGCAGGGAAAGTACAAGTGATTGAATGTTCGGCTCCAAACGAAAAGGGATAAGGGGCTTGCTTACAATCTTCCATGTGAAAATGGCATAGAAGATCACATGCGTACCTTGAGTGGGAAAGGGAAATACCATCCTTGGATTGTAAGACTTGAAGACCAAGAAAATAATGCAAGTGTCCTATGTGTATCATTTCAAACTTCTTTTTTAGGTTGGACTTCACATGGTTTATAAGGTTGGGATCACTACTAGTAAGGATAACATCATAAACATAAATAAAAAGAATGATAAGAGACTCTTGCACTTTCCTGGTGTGGATAGTATTGTCATAATGACACCTAGAAGAGTCAGTTTCTAAAAGAAAGCTATCCATTTTGGCATACGAAGCCTGAGGGGTTTTCTTGAGACCATAAAGAGATTTCTTAAGCCGACATACAAGACTAGATTCTGTTTGTATAAAGCCAATAGGTTGTTCCATATATATTTCTTCATGCAAGTCCCCATGCAAGAACTTAGATTTAACATCCATTTAATGGACTTCCCATTTGAAAGAGGCAGCAAGGGAAAGAACAAGGTGGATAGAGTCCATTTTGGTAATCAGGGACAAAGTTTCGATATAGTCAATGCCTTCAACTTATGAAAAATCCTTAGCAACAAGAAGATTTTTATTTTTATCAACTTTGCCTTCTCATCCATACTTGGTTTTGTACGCCCATTTGCATCTAACAAGTTTTCGTCCCTTTGGAAGAGGAACAAGATCCCATGTATCATTTGCTAATAATGAACGATATTCTTCATTCATAGTTGCATCCCAATCTAGATGGCCTGAAGCTTCTGCGAAGGTGTCACGATCACAATTTGTTGAATCTTGAGCCAGTAAAGAAGAGGCTTTATCAAACTAAGACATGTACATCGTTGATCTGAAGGATCACCAGCAAGAGCACCTGTTGCATCTCGAGTAGCATAGACCCATTTTGGAAGCTGAGGAGTTGAAGGAGGATCTTGAGAATGTGGGGGAGGACTTTCGTCCTCACTGTCATCATATGAAGAAGAAATATTTTTCAGAAGTAGAAGCGATAGAGGGAGGTGGCACATCAACAAAACTAGGCTCGTAGGACGATATATTTTCACCAAACTTTACATTTCTTCTAATGATAACATTTTTGGAATTAAGTGGAATAAGTCTATATCCTTTGACATCTTCAGAATATCCAACAAAAATATATTTTTCTATCTTAGGTTCTAAAGCTTTATGTTTCTCATCTGGAATATGGGCCCATGCTTCACATCCAAAAACATGAAAGTGACTTACATATGGCTTAATTGAGCTCCATGCTTCTTCTACAGTGATATTCTTTAAAACCTTAGTAGGAGTGTGATTTACTATGTAATTTGCACAGTTAATTGCTTCTACCCAAAAATTAAGACCAAGTGCTTTATATTGAAGCATACAATTATCCATTTCCTTTAAGGTGTGATTCTTCCTTTCAACTACATGATTTTGTTGTGGAGTGTATGGAACAATATGTTGCATTTGAATTCCACTCTTTGAATTTGTTATTAACATATTCTCCACCATTATGAGATCTTAGCTTAAGAATTTGATGTCCAAATTATTTTTCAACAAAGGCCTTAAAGGCCAAGAATATGTTAAATAGTTCACTCTTGAGTTTTAAGAAGTATACCCAACTGCGTATGGAGAAATCATCAATGAAAGTTAAGAAATACTTGTAGCCAGAGAATGAAACAACTGGAAGTGGAGCACATAAATCACTTTTCACAAGATGTAAAGGGATTGAGGCATGCCAAGAGGTACATTTTTCAAAACTATCCTGATGATTTTTCCCAAGTACACATCTGAAACAAAAACCATCTCTGCAAGATACCATTGGAAGACCTGTCACCATATTTTATTTACATAGATTCTGAAGGGAGTGATAGTTTAAGTGACTAAATCGCTCATGCCAAAGTTTGCTCACTTCATCATTATAAGAAAAAAATACTAAGGGAAGATTTTATGACCCAAAGTTGTTAAACTTACAGAAACTTGTAGAATCATGAGCAATGCTAGTAGCTAAAATCTTTCTAGGATCTGTTATGTCCTTAATTACAACATTGTGAGGTGAAAATCCAATGATTCTACCTTCACATGAATAAGTTATCTGATATAAAAATAGAAGGTTACAAGATAATCTTGAAACACATAATACATCATTAATTTACCATTGTCTCGATGAATAGTTCTAGTCCCTACAACACTAACATATCTATCACCGCCAAAATATATATTTTTGGTGTTACAATCATTTAAAGAAGAAAAAATGGCTTTTTCTTTGGCAATGTGATAAGAAGCTCCTGAATCAATGAGGCACTCATGAGAGTGAGATGAAGAAGATACATTTAGTGCATAACCAAACCAAGATGCTTGACAACCACATGCAGAAAGTGCTATTCCTAAAGATGAATTTGAAGTAGAAGAGTGCTCCAAATGGATGTTATGCTTCTTCATTGTTGCTTCCAAGACTTCCATATTTTTAAAGCATTTGCATTCTAAGTGGCCATCTCAATTACAAAAGTGGTAATGACTATCACTCGTGTTCCTTTTGTTTTTATTTTCCTTATCATTTTGTTGAAATGATTTTTCATTTTGAGGCTGAAATTTCTTAGGACCCTTGTTTGGTTTAGGACTATTATTTTTAGGATACTGCTTCTTAGGATTCTTTGAATTTGGTTGATGTTGGGTGGCTAAGAATTTCTTAGAAGAGTTTCCAAGATTAAGAAGACCAAGATATAAGAGCTTTTCTTATACTCTTATTAAAGAATCACAAAATGCATCAAAAGAGGGGGACTTGTAGTCTTGTCCTTGACAAGTAAATGCTTCTCTAGTAGAACGGAAAGTGGGAAAGAAACATAGAGTATGCTAGTTGAAACTTAGTAAGAATGGAATACATAAGGATACCATATTCTTTCTTAACATTAACACCTTCCAAGAGAAGTCTAAGGGTCTTGAACTTGGACAAAAAATCCTGAATGGAAGACAAAATATTGGGGTCCAATCTAAGCAACTGATTTTCGAGTTGATGGGCTCTAATTTCATTTTTGATTCCAAAAATATTAGCGAGCTGTTTCATTGCTTCATTAGGAGAATCAAGTTTTGCAATATGGAATATAAGGTCTAGAGAAATAGACATCCATATCAACCCATGTTCTTGATCTTGCATATTTTCCCATTTGGCGCCTTATCTTCTTCTTGAGGTTTGGTTTCTTGGCCTGAGGCTATTATGTAAATTCCTTTACTTCTAAGTGAATCCTTAATGTAGGACCACCATTGGAAGTAGTTGCTGCTGTTAAAAATACTAGTGTATTGATGTGTGATATGTTTGTGAACGGTGTCCCTTGTTGTTCTGTCTAAGGAACTTACCCTATAAATTCCTACATGGGTTGATAGGGATGTCTATTTTCCCATTTGGTTGCCTTATCTTCATCTTGAGGTTTGGTTTCTTGGCCTCAGGCTATTGTGTAAAGACCCTTACTTCTAAGTAAATCCATAATGTAGGACCACCATTGGAAGTAGTTGGTGTTGTCAAGAATAAATTCACATATAATTTCCATTTTAAAAGAAATTGAAGTTGTAGATGCTGAAAATAAGAGTTTCAATGGAAAGATCCCAAAAACTTAGGCTAATTTAAAATAAACAGCTCTGAAAACGGATTCCGGATGAAGAAGTTATGGCTTTTTGAATAAATGTCGTTGAAGATGTAGACAAAGTGTGTGAATGTGCAGAAATGAATGATAATGTTATATTTAAAAAAATTCGCCCCCTCCCCGCTCCATCCCTCCTACCCCAGCCCGCCAAACATAAACCTAATTTGCTCACTTTTAAAAAAAATTATGTGACTCACTTTTATAAATAAGTGAAAGTCACTTTTACAATGGTACTTTATGAGCTACCCACTAAAAAATAACTTAAATAAAAGATAAAGAGACTTTAGAATGATAAGTGACTCACCTTTTATAATGGGTTAGAACACTTTTACATAAAGTAACTCGAAGACATAAGCTACATGTACTTTTTGAAAAAGGAAAAAAAGTAAGTCAACAAAGAAGAAAGACTTGATCCTAAGACCTCTATTCTCATAAAGTAAATTTGGACCAAGTGAGCTAGTATAAAAGGTTAGTAATTTTCGGTAAAGAGGAAGGTTTTTTTTTTCTTACTCACTCAATCTTTGGGCTGCGTTCTTCCTTGAGAAATATCATTTTTCCCTACAAAACAAAAAACAAAAAACCCAACACGGACATATAGAAAAAAAACAAACCTTATGGCTTGAAGTCAGTGTTACCTAGAAACTAAATATTTTCCTCAATGTTTCCAATTTCCTGAGATCACACTAAGGAACGACAGAAAAGACCATATGCATGACAAAAATGCTTCCTTTCTATTTCAGATTTTCCCATTTCGCATAAAGTCGCAGGGCAAAGAGCATACGCAAAAATGAAAGGTATGAGTCTGGTAATAAAAAAATAGAGAGCTAAATAAATCGAAATAAACAGAGAGAAAATAACTAAAAACTGCAAATAGGCACTCTATACCTCTAGATCTTAAAAATGATATATCTAGGGCTACTGGAAACCTTTTCGTGTCAAAAAAAAGGGGTTCCTCACTCGACCAAATGCTCCTAACACAATAGAGTAGTCCTCTAAGCCCAAAATAGTCATAAACATTATATCTAGGAAACGACAGTCGGATGCAGTTCTATGGGCTTCAGATTGAATCACCAACGGATGCAGCCCTCAAATAGCTCTGATACCATGTAGGAATTTACAGGGTAAGTTACTTAGATAAAACACCAAAGGACATCGCTCAGAAACAGATCAAAGATCAATACACCAATATTCTTGACATCGTTAAAACCCTCAAAGAGGGAAACAGTCAACGGCCTCAACCAACATGACCACTTCAGGCAATTTAAATGGTTACGCTACAAATGACCCTCCATGCTCTTTAAATTTAGATCATGGACCAATGGGGGTTAAGCCACGGATCAAGTGTCGGTAATACCGAGGAGAGAATGAACCGTCGGATCACTACATATCGTGACCTTCGGATTGTAAGTTACAAAGTACATAGTAAAGAAACACACTTTACATAACTCTACACTAGACCAAGGTATACTTAACTATTTCTTATGTGTCAGAATATCCTAACAATAAAACAAAATAACAGAGTTACAAAAAGTTTTAATGAGTAATAAATTACTAATAATTAAAGTTTTCATTTTTCTTTCAATGCAACACACTTGAAAAGATAAAACTATATACATTTAATTTCAATTGAATCATTAACTGAAGCGATATCACACTTTTGATCACTTATTGACTCAAATAAGTTAATTGGCATGACATATATTGCTATAATATTGTACGAATATTTTTATGAAATATTTGTTATTGATATGTTTTTTATTTGAGTTTTCATGGAAATTTACATAAATGAATTCTAAAAGTCATTTATATGGGAAATATAGTAAGAATTTTATGGAGAAACATTTCATAGATATTTTTGAAACAAATAGGAACATTCAGTCTAATTTACTACTGCAAACATATACAATGTTCCTTTGGTGCTACTTATTGGGTAGATATGTCAATTATTTGGTGGCTAATACTTACTTTCTATGTAAACTTCATAGCTTTACAAATAATGATAAACACCACTTATGTTTTGATTTTGAATGCTATTTTGAAAATACAAAAAAGTGTTATATATGAGCTATTAAATTTCAAGTTTGTATTCCTTTTCTCATTGTACCAATTCACATAGAAATTTCAAAGTGCAATAATTCTTCTATCCCATTAAACACTCTTGAATACATATCATCAATAAAAAAAAAGAGTTGAACACTCTCATTTTCAATCAAAAGCAATCTAACCTACATAACATTTAGGAAACAAATCATAATACAAATTTCAAAAATAAGTACATATAAAAATTGTTGAAATATTTGATGTTGAGAATGAGCATTTAAAGAAACAATATAATAGACATGCTACCATTGATGGTGTCTTAAGTAACAATAGTATTTTAAATTTTTATACTTCAAGTATTTATATATGCTTGAGGATATTATTTGTTCAATGAAATTAAAGTCCTATTTCACTTTCATTACTAGTCCATTGAGCTACAAAATGGAATAATACACCACTTGATGTGTCTACTTCACGATGACATAGAGGAAAAATAATTATGCTAATATGAACGACTCTAGATCCATATGAACTCTGAATCTATCAAGTGTCTAAAGGGATTAAATCTCTCGAGGTGCAAAATATGAGGAAAGGTTAGCACCTCAAGATATTTGATCCCTCTCAACGCTTAATGGATTTGGGGTTAAGATGGATCTGCTATGGTCTCACTTGTGTGGAGTCATACAAAATTTATTGAACATATAATTATTTTGATCATGTTAAATATGCTAGATGTGTCTAATATTAATTTGGTCAATTTAACTTTAAATTTTCTTAGGTACCTTAGCTTTTTGAGATAGGATAGACTATGAGTAACTTGAATGATGAAAAACGATGAAATAAAATTTTTAAGTGAAATGTGACAATGTAACAATGATTAACGATAGAAAATGTGAATAGTAAGAATATAATGAATTACAAATAATCTTCACTGTGACAAATTTGAAACTATTTTCTTCTATTATTCTTATTGTCACACCTATTAGTTATTTTCTATTACCATGTTTGAATGCAATGTGATTAACAATGTTGAATGATAGAAAATGGGAATAATAAGAATGTAGATAATTACAAATAGTTTGCATTTTTAAGAAGAAGGCATTTTGGCTAAGTGAACATTTTATTTAGGATCAAAATTCATGTATCTTATTTATAATTGAATTACTGTAACAAATAAGTCAATTCAGGTCATGAATAATGTTTATGTGCGCACATTGAGAGAGAGTTTCTATGCTTTGGGGATGAGATACATATATGTATGGAGGAGGGGGGAGATGGAAGAATATAAAGGAAAGGCATGGAGGCAGGAAGATATATAGATATGGAGAGATAAGTTTTATAGATAGAGAGAAGGGGAAGAGAGAGAGAGAGAGAGAGAGAGAGTACATTTGGGGGGTGAGGTAGAGAGATAAAGGAGAGACAATGTAAGATAGAGATATAGATGGAGGGGGAAGATAGGTGCTTACACTCAAAATCAATACACTATTAATCTAATTACTTTGAAATTAATGTACATCAAATCATAAATCAACATCTACATTGAAATGAATGCATCTAGTGCAAACAATGAAATAGTATTATAAATCAATATCTACACTAAAATCAATGCATAAATTGTAAACAATCAAATAGGATTAGAAATCAATATATATCTCTCTCTCTCGCTCTCTCTCTCTCTCTCTTGTGGAAAAAAAGGGAGATATATAGATAGACATGGAGAGAGATTGTGTGTATGATTGGGAGGTGAGATAGAGAGATAATGAAGGAGAGACAATGGTAGATAGAAGTGTTCTTACACTCAAATCAATGCACACTATTAATCTAATTACACTTAAATTAATGTACATCATACATATAGTTGCATCAAATCAGAAATCAACATGTACGCTGAAATCAATGCATCTAGTGTAAAGTATTAAATAGGATTATAAATCAATATCTACGGTTAAACTAGGGCATTGACTGCAAGAAATCGAATAAGAGTAGAAATAAACATGTGGAGTGAAATCAATGCATCTAGTGTAAGGTATTAAATAGGATTAGAACTCAACATCTACAATAAAATCAATGCATCTAGTACAAGCGATCAAATACGATTACAAATCAATATCTACATTGAAGCAATGCATCTAGTCAAACTAATCAAATAGGAGTAGAAATTAACATATACACTAGAATAAATGCATCTAGTGTAACGTTTATATAGGATTAAAAATCAACATCTACATTGAAATCAATGCACCTAATGCAAGAATTAAAATAAGATTAGAAATCAATAACTACACTAAAATCAATACATCTATTTGAGTGAAAAACTAGAATATTCATGACTTTTTAGATCCAACTTCTATGTGTGTATTTGTCTCTATGGGTCTCTCTCTCTTCTTTACCCTTTCTCCACCTTCCATTCTGTGTCTATCTCTCTCCCTCTCTCGTTCTCTCTCTCCCATTCCCTTTCTGCCCTATGTCTCTCTCTCCACGTCTCCATCTCTTTATCTATGTTTCTATTCTTCCATCTCCCCCCTCCCATCTATACCTATACCTCCCTCCATCTCTCCTTATTTGTCATTCTTACTATCTCACGCCCCTAAAGACCTCTCTCTCTATGTCTCTCTCTCTCTCTCTCTATGTGTATCTCTCTCTCTCTCTCTCTCTCTCTCTCTCTATATATATATATATAATTATTTATATATATATATATATATATATATACATATATATCTTCCTCCCTCCCTTTATTTTTTTCTTTGTTCTTACCTCTTTCCCCCTCCATCTATATCTTTGTCGTAGCCCTTAAACATAAACATTCCCTCCCCATCTATATCTATCTATTTCTCTCTCTCTCCCTCACTCTTCCTCTCCCACTGTCTCTCTCTCCCTCTCCCTCCCTATTCCTCTCCATCTCACTATCTCTCTCTCTCTCTCTCTCGCTTTTTCTCCCCATTATCTCTCCCTATCTATCCCTCTTCCTCGCCCCTTCTCTTTTCCTTTGTCTTCATCCATCTCTCCCTCCTCTCTCTATATGTCTATCTCCCCTTGTCTCTCCTTCTCATCTCGAAAACATACACTCTCTCAACATACATATCTATCTCCATCTCTCTCCATTCCTCTTCCTCTCTCTCTTCTCCTCCTCTTCCTTACTCTTCCCCTTCTCTCTCTCTCTCTCTCTCTCTCTCTCTCTCTCTCTCTCTCTCTCTTTATGTCTTCCCCTTATTCCTCCCTCTCTCTTCTCATGTTCTCTCTCTCTCTCTCTCTCTCTCAGACACACACACACCATCTCTCCTATGTCACTACCTCTTCCTATCCAACTTTGCCTCTCTATGTATTTCTTCCCCTTCCAACCCGGTCTCTCTCTCCTCTCTCTCTTCCTTCCTCTCTCTCCCACCTCCCTTTAACTCTCCTCCCCATCACACTCTCGCTCTCTTTCTCCACCCTCCAGCTTTGTCACCATCTCCATCTCTCTCTCCTTCTTTCTCTCCCCCTCACTCCCCCCTCCATATCTATGTCTCCATGTCTCTTTCTTCCCCTTCTTTCCCTATCTCTCTCCTCTCCTTTTCTCTCCCTTCCCTTGTCTCCTCTATCCCTCTTTCCATCTTCATCTCTACCTTATCACTCCTTTCTCTCCACCTCTATCTCTCAATGTCATTTTTCTTCCCACTCCCTCTTTCCCCCTTCTAGCACCATCTCTCTCCTCTCCCTCAAGTCTTGTAGTTTCCTTCCTTTATCTCCCTTTCTCTCCCACCTTCATGTGTCTCTCCCCCCTGATCACACACACACTCTCTCTCCACCCTCAAACTCTGTTATTATCTCCCTTTGTCTCCGCTTCTCAATCTCCCCCTCTCTCCCCCTCCATATCTATGTCTCCCTATCTCTCTCCCCCTTCTTTCCTTATGTCTATCCTATCCTTTTCTCTACCTTTCCTCGTCTCCTCTCTACCTCATTCCATATTAACATCTCCCTTATCACTCCCTCTCTCTCTCCACCTCTATCACTTAATGTCTTTATTCTTCCCTCGGTCTCTTTGCTCATGAAAATACATCTCTCTCTCTCGTTCCCTCTCTCCTCCTCTTTCCCCCTTCCTCTCTCTCTTCCTTCATCTCTCCCCCTCTCTCTACCACATCTATGTCTCTCTCCCATACTCAATTCCCCCTCCATATCACTCTCTCTCTTAAATATGATCCCATTATATTATATTTAAGAGAGTATCTAAAGTAAAAATATACAATTGGTTGTAAAATATTAAGCCTATCTTTTGGATCAAACATTTCAAAGAAAATACAATTAAAAAATAGGTAAGATAATCATGCCTTATCTAGGTAAGATAATCATGCCTTATCTTTCCTCTATCATTGTTAGTCACTTTTTTTCTCTATTTGCATGGATCCCTTTTAAAACGGGCCTATCATTGATTTAATATCTACGGGAATATTTTTGATACTAGTGAGGATGGAGGGTTTATATATACCTCAAAATTAATTACAACCCTTTTTTATTTTAGATTTGATTAAAAAATATTATAAAATTAAATAAATAAAAAAGTATTTGTAAAATATTTTGGTTTTGAAATAATTTACTTTTTTTGGGCATGTGGCATTGATAAGCAATGGTATTGGCCCATTGTATTGTAATAAAATAATTAAAATCCTCCATATATAATATAATAATCAAAATCATAGTTGGTCCATGATATTGATAAACCATGGTATTATGATTTTCTTCCCTCCTCTCCCTCTCTCACCCCCTCTCTCTACCTTTCTCTTCATGGTATTTTAAAATATCCTACTTAGAAGTTAATAATATCCATGGAAAATCTTCATTCTTAAAAATATTGTTGTATTGTAAATATTAAGTTTTGATAAGCTTATTAAACAGCTACCCAAGTGGTTGAGCATAACAATTGGAGTCTGTTCATAACAATGGAAACAAGGTATTTGGTTTTGAATAACCATGTAAATATAAGTCCATTCTACATATTGTTTCATGACACAAATCCTCTTAATGGACATTTTGAAATTTATTGTACAAAAAATTAGGTGGATGCAACTTGGTCTCTAATTATTGGTTGTAACCTCTTTCCAAAGATCTTGAAAATCATTACCAACATGTTGTTCATCAAATGAAAATTAGTGGATTGGATAAAATAAAAGAATTCTATCCAAATGTCTTCATAGCATGTTTACTACAATTTCTCACTTAATAGCACTTGATTTTGATAAACAATCTTTACAACTCTATATTCTCCAACCCTTTTGGAATAAAATCATGGGTCACAACCAAGATGCATTGCATTCTCTAATAAAATACTTAACAAATGACATTATATAACCCCCACCAATGTTCCTAGGCCAGCAAGGATATTTTGTTAATATCACAATGCCATATGAAAAATTAAGAGTTGAATGGTCACCATTTTTCTTGTACCCCACATCAATCATATCCAATGTAAAAATACAAATATGGTCATCTATCACTAAAAGTGTTGTCAATTAATACTCATCAAATACAAATTCTAATCAATAATATAAGATTGTATCATTCCAAACAAGTACATCAGACATTCATTATGAACCATTATTGACAAATCAAAGTATTTATCAATACAATCTACATTATAACGTAGTAGAAAAACACCAAAGCTACAAAAATAGGATGAACTTTCACAAATCCAAACAAATTCTACATATAAATAGTACAAAATGTATTTAAAACAACAAAAAAAATTAAGGAATAGAGATTGTGACTCATCCAAGAGTACACCTATACAAACTTCCATAAAGCAAATTGAAGGCATAGCTAGAATCAAATGTAGACTATATAAAAAGTTGGAATTTGGAAAGAATAGGATAATATTTGGAAATGACTTAGAACAAACTTAAGTACAAGTCTATATAAGAGGAAAAACGTTTCCCAACAAGATGTTATGTAGATCATGCAAAAGAGAACTTGAAAATGCAAAGTTACCAAGTTTTTGCATAACCTAAACAAATAAGACATAATAGGTCATTGCCAACTGTAGCAACACTCTTATAACTTGAAGAGAGGATTGGTAAATTCAAAGGCATGATGTCCAAATTAATGAAATGTAAAACACTTGACATTTTGTCCATCCCTTATCCTTTTGTGCTTTTGAGCTCCCTTTTCTTGTGAATGTTATGATAACTCATTTGGGTTCTTGCTTGTTTCCTTGATTTCCCAAATAACAAGAATTGTGTTTGCACAAATAAACAAATGGGGCTACAAATGATCCCAAATGGGCTTAGTCACCTCAATAATCAATGTAAGTATGCACATCCACATTGTCTCAAAAGCAGTTCCACAATTCATCCTTTATGAAATGATAATTTCTATTGCATTAAAAATACTATTGAAATACAATAATGCATATCCAATACTTAAATTTCTTATGGAGAGTGTGATGAAAGAAATATGTTCTCCATGTTTATATAAATCTTAAAGAATTCCTTAAATAAAAATTGGAATCAAATTCTTGAATAGAACATTCATGATAATACATCCCAAGATGAAGACAATGATTGTAAAAGTCAAATAAAACAGAATTCAACAGGAAAAAGACCGAATGAGACATAGGTACATGGTTTCATAGGCTCACAACATATTCATGATTTACAAGACAAGATAATTGAAATAGAAAAAAATGAAGGACAATGACCACCCGGGATTTTCAAAGACAAATATGCAGTAGAGATGATTTTGCCAACAATATCCTTTGGAGATAGAGGTGACCATGGAATTGTACAAATATTTAGTTACCAAGAAATAGCCCAATGGGAATTAATGCATTACAATCGTAAATTTTCATATCACCTCAAAAAATTTTCTTCAAAACAATGTGGATAATTGTTGAAAAAATCATTTTATGCATTTCAATGTGAATCTAAAAGGGAAAAATACAAGAAAGAATGTTATTATAAAATTATGTTAAGTACTAGCCCAATTTATAAAAATTACTAAAAAGTCACATTTGATACATAGATTTCAAGCACATAAGGATTTCTCCTCACTACCTCCAAAAAATGAAGAAACTTGTATTTGAAATGATGCCTCAATTGTGCCCTCCAATTTTATTTGTTAAGTTCCACACACTAACTCAAATACAAAGCAAAAAAAGAAAAAGAAATCATATTGGAACAATAGATGAAATATATGACAACAAAAGAAAAAGGAACCATATTGAAACAAAAGAAGAATACTATATTGATTATCTTGTAAGAAAAGACAACTTGTAAAAGTTATTATAGACATAAGATAAATGCCAGAAAACAATTGATTGTCTAGATCATATGTTCTTTGGAAAAATATTGGATTACTACTTTGTAACATAGTTTCAAAATAGTGGGCCCCTTATCAGGTTGATGAAAGGGGAGAGTACTAACAGGAGGACCTTAGGGGAGAGTATGGCTAGGCAGACACCTATTTCCCTCAACATAGATCAAACAGGCTTGATGGTGTCCTGTACTGCAGAGTTTAGAGGCAGAGAAGTGCCAAGTGAGTGAGGGGAAATGTGGGAAGAAACTGTGGCCATAGTGGGATGGGATGTAGGGTAGATGGAAAGGGGAACATGAGGGTGGCAAGGGTAGGAAGAGAGCCCACTGTGCAGTGAGGGAAGGAGGAGAACAAAGCATTGCTTGAGACAAATATCATGTGGCAGAGCTTAATTCTGACTATGTTCCCTTTGGCTCACCTCATGGAATTCACTCTGTCATGAATAGTATGTAGGAGGAGGGAGGAAGGATGGGAATTGCCAGGGAGGGGCCTTGTCTGAGTGGGTATGTAACTACTTTGTCATGTATAGTATGTTGGAGGAGGGAAAGCTGGGAATTGCTAGGGAGGTGTTGTGTCTTCTCTGGTTTGAGGACTACATTGTGAGACAGGGAGAGTAACAGAGCATAGGCATGCTGGGAAAGTATTAGAAGGGAAAACGGTTAGCCCCATAAAACTAAGAATGCAATACATACGAAGGACAGAGAGTGCTTGAGCACCTACTTTAGTCCAGGGGAGAGACCATCTATTCTCCAAAGTGAAGCGGTAGACTGGAGTGGGGAAGGAATGCTAAGCAACAAGCACATGTTGGCTTATGGGAAGATTGCATCTCTTAGAAAGCTAATGTTTGTTGTTGATAATTATAAGGAGGCAGTAAAGGAAAAGATGGTTGGCATGGGTGAGGCACGGGGTCATGTAGGCAGAGTGAGTCAGAGCCAGCAAGTAGAATCACAAGTAGGGAAGAGGTAGGAAATCCGTTAGGATGACTGTCCAGGAGCCACCTTGTGCATAATATAGCTAATATTAGAGATGGAAGATAGCATCATGGAAGAGGATTCTGAGCTAGACTTGGAGGAATGGGGGGATATTGTCCCCAACCCCAGGGCACACCAGAGGCATGATGATGATATATAAGATAGCATCATGGAAGAGGATTATGAGCTAGACTTGGAGGAATGTGGGGATATTGTCCCCAACCCAGGCACACAGAGGCATGATGATGATATATAGGCAAGGGGTGAATCAGTTACTGGGTTTTGAAGCTATTACTTGCCAGAGCCATGGATCTGGTGGCACGGAAATGGTAGAAATAGCTGGTAGAAATAGCCCAAGGTATGCTCACTATAAAAAAGGACATGAAAAACCTACAAATTGTCATGATTATGCAAGTAGTTTGATTAAGCTATTTGCAGATGCAGGATACTCCCCTAGAAAGACTAGTAGAAACCACCTAGAAAGAATCCCACAAACTAAAAACAGATGCACAAACGGACCATATTTAAATTTTAAATAAGTGAATTATGAAAACTATAAAAGAACCACTGCGGCTAGATGTAATTATTAGCTTCGAGGGAAAGAAGAATGTCAGCAAAGATAACTCGCAAAAATTCAAAATGAGAAAGCAGAAACCACCAAATATAAAATGAATGCAATAAATAAAAGGAAATACGAGTTAACTTCAAAAAAAAAAGTACAAAAAGGAAAAACATGACATCGTACTCTTAGATGAAAATCAATAAGATAGAAAAGAAACAAAAAATCAGAAATGAAAATCTAGAAAAATATGTAAAATTAAAACAAAGACCCCTTAATGGAGAGAAAAATATATGGACACCATCACAAAGTTGGACAACCTTCCATAGACCAAATTCACACCCCCAAAAGAAATGATTTTGTCATTAAAATCACTTCAGGGTAAAAAAAACACAAAATCGCTCATGAGCAAGAGATCCCGATTAGACAAAAACAAAGCCAGTACAAAAGAAAAGCGATGGAGAAGATAAAAGAACAAACGGGTCGCAAATCAGTATTACATGCGCCCCCAAAAATCAAAACACCCGACCCCTTCATGGACAAAAAGATTTACTACTGGACGAAAGGCACCTCCGAACGCCAAAAGAAAAACCACAAATCATTTATAAAATCTTCGACAAAGAAAACAAACGCATCATAGAAGCTTGATAAAAAGCCAGCAATAAAAGCCAAAAGAAAAAAAATAAATCATTTATAATTTCTTCCACACCAGAAATCTACTTATCATATAATGGCCAAAAGACTTACGATGGAGAAGAATTAACGCAAAAAGAAAAAACATAAATATGTAGACTCTTCCACACCGAGAATTAATGAGAATATAACGACGTAGACTCTTCGATAGTGAAGAATTAATGCAAGAAACGTACAGAATCTTGAGGAGAACAAACGCGGAAGCGCAGCAGATTGAGGGCAACAGCGATCAGTGGTCAATAACCTCGATCCTTCACAAATTTTCCCAGCAGCCGGAGAGAATACCACCTCTTCAAATTATTCGACTCCAAATACTAATGACTAACGAGCACCTTCCCAGACGAGAGAGTTTTTATCAATATTTCCAGCAGCCGGAGAGAAGAACTAATGACGAACTCCAAATACTAATGAGGAACGAGCACCTTTCCAGCAGATAGAGTTTTTACTAGTCAATTTTATGAATATTTATAGCGTCCCTCCCCATTTAAACGTCCCCGTAATTTGTTGGGCCGTGGATAACGGCTAGCTAATTAGCACAACTCTTTGTCCACACGATATCTCCTCCAGTTGGGTTTCGGGTAGTCCACGTGGGCTTTAATGGAAGTAAGCCGCGTCAACAGTTACACAAGGGATTTCTTTCTTTTATCTTTTTGGGCTGACTTTGTCTATGGGCACCCAAAAAAAACTAACTTGGACGGCAGTATTGGGTGATAATTTATTTATTTTTAAATCAGGTAGTTGGAGTGTAAATTGAATTTTCGAAAATCTAAGTTATTTTGTAGTTTTTTAGACTAGTTTTTTTAAAAGTTGTATTAGTACAGTGTTTGGAAACTTTTCAGGTGGGATTTTCAGGTCTAATTTAACTAAAATTTAGCACAAATTTATTCAAATCACAAATTTGATGGGTAAGTGCACATTAGAAATGTCCTAAAAGTTTTTGAGGGTGCTGAATATATATATATATATGTTTAAATAAAACAAATAAATAGAAAGTCCAAAAAGTCCCACTAAAACATTTTGTTTAACTAAAATCTTTTTTCTAAATATATTTTATGGTCAGTTTTGATCAAAATGGGATACAGATTTTTCATGGTGGTCAATCTAATTATTCAATCCAAAATGTATTTTAAACAACAATAAATTACAATAGCTTGCTGCATTAATACCTAAAAACCATTTCATGCTCTAATTAGACTATTTTGAAAATGTTAAATTAATTTGAAATTATGTAATAGTTTGGTTTTTTTTAAGACCCTCAAAGTCTAACCCATCAAAATCACGGAAGAATCACACCAAGTTTGGCCACATCATCCCTTACCATGGCTCGACTTTTGCTCACTCTCGATCTATCCCATGACCTTTTCATGACAAAATGCATTGTGAAAACCCCTCACATTATAAATACATATCTATATATATATATATATATATATATATATATATATATAAAAATACATTAGAAATATATAGGTCACTTATATAATATATAGGGTTTTTTCTTTTAATATAGTAAAAAGTTACATTAAAAACTAACATAGGTCCATCTTAAGTATAGATCTACCTTGGGTGCATAGGGATCAAATTTCTTCATGTTAGATGTGTAACTAAAATGAATTTATGTTGGATCTAATATGATAGAGGTATCAAATTTGTTCATATTAGATGTGTAACTAAGATGAATTTATGTCAATTTTGAATTAATACACTCACATGTAAACTTGAGGGAACGGCGAATGGACATACGTACACATCCCCTCATAAGTTGTAGAGTGAGCCTCTTGCTCAATCATATTGCTTCATATTAGATGTATAACTAAGACAAATTTATGTTAGTTTTTATTTTATACATGCACATGTAAACTTGAGTGAAGAACTAATGGACATACTTACACACCCCCTCATAAGTTGTAGAATGAACCTATTGCTCAATTATATTTATAAAAGTTCTTAGTTGTGGTGTTTGACCTCCAAGTTAACCAGAACTCATGGTATTGACCCATAGTATTCATGAGGAATATAACCTAGATCCATTTAAACTTTAGATCACCAAGGGACTAGAGGGATGAGATCTCTTGAGATCTCTTTGAATATCAACATATTTGATCCCTCTTAGGAAGCTCAAGTTAATATGCATCTAGTCTCACAATAATGATCATTTGTATAGAGGAGCTCTCACCCTAGTATGGTACAAATGTTGTAATGTAATGTAATGTCATGTAACCATTCTATCTTCTTTAAAAAAAAAAAAAAAATAACCTTATGTAAAAAAAATATTTAAGTATTAACATGGGTAATTAAGCAAACTTAACTTCATCAAGTTACTCTTTAGCAAAAGTCTTTCGGTAGAAATCACATAACAAACTTTTTGGCTTTCATCTACTTGGTAATCACCCTAGTTCGTTAATTAGGTTATGTGATTTCTACTTTGATCATAATTTCTTGGATGGTTTCGATCAAACTAGTTGAATCATAAAAGCCTCAATTTAGAAATTACACTTTGTTTCTAGCTCCAAGCATAAGAATCCCTATTGTATTGACCTAGGGTATTCATGGTGAATATAGCCTATTTAAATAGGGAAAATTAAAGTAGCCTAAATCCAAAACCTTGATCTACCAAGGATCAAATCCCATGAGATATAATTCTATCTCTCTACGTGCGATAGAGAGTTAAGATGGATCTAAGTGCTTGGTAGATGCAAAGTTAAGATGGATCTAAGCTCATTAGATAATATCTTAGTCATAATTCACTTTGAAAAAAACTATATATATGATGCAAAAGTTTGTGGGAACCTTAGAACCTCTAATATTTGATTATTTCCTAATTTGCATCAACATAAATTGAAAATAATAATATTATAGCTAAAACTAAAAGAATTGATTTAAATAAATAAAAGTTATCCTAATATACCTTAAAGACCCAAATATCCAATGTATAAAATATCTTTTTATTTCTTAATCAATAAATAGATTCAGGTAGTTTGAAAACTAAATAACATAAACTGATGCATTAAAATCTCTACTAGATTTTGGATTTGACGAAATAACCACTACACTAATTCAAAATTAGATTTAAATTAAAATTGATTTGAAAAGAACACTTCGATCTTGCTAAACGAAATGATTCCTATATACTACCAATATAACAAATCTCACTCTGTTAAATATCAATCTATATTTTTCAAGAGAAGGAACAGAGAGACAGAGTACAAAGCTAACATATAAACATGGAAAGAGATATAAAAATATAAGATTCGAACATTTGATTCACATATTGATTTACTTTAAATTACTTTAAGCATATTCAATTGTTTGCAATTTATGCATTATTTTAGTATAGAAGATAATTTTATATTTTATTTTTACACTAAAGCAGACAACTCAATACAATCTTACATATCACCTCATACTAAGTTCAAAAATGAGATCAATACTAGATCCATCTTGACTCTATATCTACCAAGCCCTAAGAGCGATCAAACATTTTTCACTCTATCTATCTACCAACCCCCCAAAGGGATCAAACTCTCTCTCACTCTATCCTACTCTCATGCTAGATCCATCTATACACTTATCTACCAAGCAATAAGAGGCATCAAACCATGTTTCCTCTATACTAGTCCAGCAAGCCCCCACAGCCATCAAACTCTATCTCACCCAAAGCTAGAAACTATCACTCACGATGAGCACATAAACAGTAAAAATGACCTAAATTGACTTAAATCCCACAGTAAATACCATACATAACACATGAATACCATCCTAAATAAAATGTTCACATACCCAAAATATCTACTTTTAAAAATACAAATATTTGTAATAATCTAATCACATTATAACCATTGTCTATCATTCAACAACTAATCACGTTGATCAACATGGCAAGACAAAAAACCAATACGTGAGACAATAAATAGTAGAGAAAAGAGAGTCAATAAATAATAGGGAAGATCATTATTCAGGATAATCGTATAGTATCCCCTACACAAAGCATCATTGTCGTATCACCTACATAGAGCATAATTGTTCAACATAATCACATAGTATCCCCTACATAAAAAAGCGAAGGTACATAAGAAAAGGAATAAATACCAAAGTAATATTGTAGTAGCATAGTGAACATGATAAAAATAAGTAGACGTTCAACAAATAATGTAGGACTACACAAAAGTCAAACCATAATAGATCCATCCTAACCACAAAGTGAGAAACCATCCAACGAAGCAAATAAATAGAGGGACAAACCATTCCTCATGGTAATCATGAAGTATACCCTCTAGAAAATAGAAGATAGAGTTCAGAGGATTAGAGACATGCTACTAACATAAACACAATGCCTCTTGTCATCGCCAAGTAGAACATAGAGAAATCAAACATCATGTTGTAGTCAAGAACCAAAGTCAAAGTAAAATAGATAATTTCCACCAACAAATAAGAACCTAAAGCATTAAAAATACCAAAACTACAAAAAGACGATGGCTAATTAAGAAAACATCAATCCTAGCACTCCATTATACTCCTTCTCCAAATCCTCACCCTCATCAGTTTTCACATTAGTTATGTACTTATTATTGAAATTTTATTTCATTGTGTCCTAAATGCCATGTACGTTAGTTTCTTTTCATTCAAAAGAGATGCTCAATCTTTTGAATCATCGAGCATTGTATTAAAGAGCTTTTGGGAAAAAAATTAATGAACTTTGAAATAACTAAATAAATATAAATAGAAAAGAAATACAAACTCGAAATGTAAAAAATATATATCCAAAAAAATATTACAAAATGAATTCAAAAGAAAAAAAAAAACACTTATCATTATTTGACATGAATAACAAGATTAAATCAACAACCAAAAAACAAATATCTACAATAAGTGCAACAAGAAACATTCAATTGTAGAATAGAAAATTAGCTGATCCTCATAGTTATAACAAAAATACCAACGAAACCTTTCTCCACAAAATGAACACTAGTGTGCCCATAGAAAGGACAATTAGAAATCCATTATAGAAATTTAAATGAAAACTCAAACAAAAAAAAATAATAACAAATATTTCAAAAAAATTTAAGACAAAGTCAACATATGTAATTACAATTAATTTATTTGAGTCAAAGTATCAAAAGTGTGATATCGCTTCGATTGATGATTCAATTGAAATTAAATGTATATAGTTTTATCTTTTCAAGTGTGTTGCATTGAAAGAAAAATGAAAACTTTAATTATTAGTAATTTATTACTCATTAAAACGTTTTGTAACTCTGTTATTTTGTTTTATTGTTAGGATATTCTGACACATAGGAAATAGTTAAGTATAACTTGGTCTAGTGTAGATTTATGTAAAGAGCGTTTCTTTACTATGTACTTTTGTAACTTACAATCCGAAGGTCACGATATGTGGTGATCCGACAGTTCACTCTCTCCTCGGTATTACCGAGACTTGATCCGTGGCTTAAACCCCATTGCTCCATGATCTTAATTTAAAGAGCATGGAGGGTCATTTGTAGGGTAACCATTCATAAGAGAAGCTTATGTAAGTTTTCATTCTTTTGTTAATAAATTTCCTGAAGTGGTCATTTTGGCTAAGGCCGTCGACTGTTTCCCTCTTTGAGGGTTTTAACGATGTCAAGAATATTGATGTATTGATCTTTGATATGTTTGTGAGCGATGTCCTTTGGTGTTTTATCTGAGGAACTTACCCTGTAAATTCCTACATGGTATCAGAGCTATTTGAGGGTTGCATCCATTGGTGACCAAAATCTGAAGCCCATAGAACTGCATCTGATTGTTGTTTACTAGATCTATTGTTTATGACTACTTTTGGGCTAAGAGGACTACTCTATTGTGTTAGGAGCATCTGCTCGATTGAGGAACGCCTTTCGTTTGACACGAAAAGGTTTCCATTAGCCCTAGCTACATCATCTTTAAGATCTCGAGGTATAGAGTTCTTATTTGCAGTTTTTAGTTATTTTCTCTCTGTTTATTTTGGTTTATTTAGCTCATTGTTTTTTTATTACCAGATTCATACCTTTCATTTATGTGTATTCTCTTTTCCCTGTGGCTCTGTGCGAAATGGGAAAATCTGAAACAGAAAGGAAGAATTTTTGTCATGCATATGCTCTTTTCCATCGTGCCTTAGTGTGATCTCACGAAATTGGAAACATTGAGGAAAATATTTAGTTTCTGGGTAAAGCTGACTTCAAGCCATAAGGTTTGTTTTTTTTCTATATGTCCATGTTGGGTTTTTTGTTTTTTGTTTTGTAGGGAAAAAAGAACTTTCTCAAGCAAGCACTTACCCCAAAGCTTGAGTGAGTAAAAAAAAGACCCTCCCTCTTTTCTAAAAATTACTAACCATTTAAACTAGCTCACTAGGTCCAAAGTTACTTTATGAGAATAGAGGTCTTAGGTTCAAGTCTTTCTTTTTTGTTTAGTTACTTTTTTTCTTTTTCAAAATGTACATGTAGCTTACGTCTTCAATTTAATTTATGTAAAAGTGTTCCAACCCATTATAAAATGTGAGTCACTTATAATTCTAAATTCTCTTTATCTTTTATTTAAGTTACAATTTAGTGTGTAGCTCATAAAGTACCATTGTAAAAGTGACTTTCACTTATTTATAAAAGTGAGTCACATAATTTTTTTTAAAAGTGAGCTAATTAGGTTTATGTTTTTGGGGGTGTGGGCAGGAGGTATGGTTGGGGGGAGGGGGGAGACTTTTTTTAAATATAACATTATGATTCATTTCCGCACATTCACACACTTCATCTACATCTTCAATGACTTTTATTCAAAAAGCCATAACTTCTTCATCCGGAAGCCGTTTTCAGAGACACATTTTTTAAATCATCCTATTTTTTTGAGATCTTTCCATTGAAACACTTATTTTTAGCATCTACAGCTTCAATTTCTTTTAAAATGGAAATTCCATGTGAAGTTATTCTTGACAACACCAACTATTTCCAATGGTGGTCCTACATTGTGGATTTGCTTAGAAGTAAGGGTCTTGACAGAATAGCCTGACGCCAAGAAACCAAACCTCAAGATGAAGATAAGGTAGCCAAATGGGAAAATAGACATCCCTATCATTCCATGTAGGAATTTACAGGGTAAGTTCCTCAGACAGAACACCGAAGGACACCGCTCACAAACATATCACACATCAATACACTAGTATTATTGACAACACCAACTACTTCCAATGGTGGTCCTACATTATGGATTCACTTACAAGTAAAGGTATTTACATAATAGCCTCAGGCCAAGAAAGCAAACCTCAAGAAGAAGATAAGGCAGCCAAATGGAAAAATATGCAAGATCAAGAACGTGGGTTGATAGGGATATCTATTTCTCCAGACCTTAGATTCCATATCGCAAAACTTGATACTCCTAATGAATCAATGAAATAGCTCGCTAATATTTTTGGAATCTAAAATGAAATTAGAGCCCATCAAATCGAAAATCAGTTGCTTACATTGGACCCCAATAATTTTTCTTCCATTGAAGATTTTTTGTCCAAGTTCAAGACCCTTAGACTTCTCTTGGAAGGTGTTAAGGTTAAGAAGGAATATGGTATCCTTATGTATTCCATTCTTACTAATTTTCAACTAGCATACTCTATGTTTCTTTCCACCTCCCATTCTAGTAGAGAAGCATTTACTTGTCAAGGACAAGACTACAGGTCCCCTCTTTTGATGCCTTTTGTGATTTTGTAATAAGAGAATAAGAAAAGCTTTTATATCTTGGTCTTCTTAATCTTGGAAACTCTTCTAAGAAAGTCTTAGCCACCCAACATCAACCAAATTCAAAGAATCCTAAGAAGCAGTATCCTAAAAAGAATAGTCCTAAACCAAACAAGGGTCGTAAGCAATTTCAACCTCAAAATGAAAAATCATTTCAACAAAATGATAAGGAAAATAAAAACAAAAGGAAGAAGACTGATAGGAATTTCCACTTTTGTAATTGAGATAGCCACTTAGAATCCAAATGCTTTAAAACTATGGAAGTCTTGGAAGCAACAATGAAGAAGCATAACATCCATTTGGAGCACTCTTCTACTTCAAATTCATCTTTAGGAATAACACTCTCTGCATGTGGTTGTCAAGCATCTCGGTTTGGTTATACACTAAATGTATCTTCTTCATCTCATTCTCATGAGTGGCTCATTGATTATGGAGCTTCTTATCACATTGCCAAAGAAAAAGCCATGTTTTCTTCTTTAAATGATTGTAACACCAAAAATATATATGTTGTTGGTGATAGATCTCTTAGTGTTGTAGAGACTGGAACTATTCATCTAGATAATGGTCAATTTAATGATGTATTATCTGTTCCAATATTATCTTGTAACCTTCTATCTGTATATCAGATAATTCATTCATGTGAAGGTAAAATCATTTAATTTTAACCTCACGATGTTGTAATTAAGGACCTAACTGATCCTAGAAAGCTTTTAGCTACTAGCATTGCTCATGATTCTACAAGTTTCTGTAAATTTAACAACTTTGGGTCATAAAACCTCAGTATTTTTTGCTTATAATGATGAACTGAGCAAACTTTGGAATTAGCGATTTGGTCACTTAAACTATCGCTCTCTTCAGGATCTATGTAAATAAAATATGGTGACAGGTATTCCAATGGTATCTTGCAGAGATGGTTTTTGTTTCGGATGTGCACTTTGAAAACATCATCAACATAGTTTTGAAAAACATGCCTCTTTGCATGCCTCAACCCCTTTACAACCTGTGCATAGTGATTTATGTGCTCCACTTCCAGTTGTTTCATTCTCTGGCTACAAGTATTTCTTAACTTTCATTGATGATTTCTTCATACGCACTTGGGTATACTTTTTAAAACTCAAGAGTGAACTATTTAACATGTTCTTGGCCTCTAAGGCCTTTGTTGAAAAATAATTTGGACATCAAACTCTTAAGATAAGATCTCATAATGGTGGAGAATGTGTTAATAACAAATTCAAAGAATGGAATTCAAATGTAACATATTGTTCCATACACTCCACAACAAAATAATGTAGTTGGAAGGAAGAATCACACGTTAAAGGAAATGGCTAATTGTATGTTTCAATCTAAAGGACTTGGTCTTAGTTTTTGGGTAGAAGCAATTAACTGTGAAAATTACATAGTAAATCACACTCCTACTAAGGTTTTAAAGGATATCACTCTAGAAGAAGCATGGAGCTCAATTAAACCATATGTAAGTCACTTTCATGTTTTTGGATGTCAAGCATGGGCCCATATTCCAGATGAGAAACATAAAGCTTTAGAACCTAAGATAGAAAAATGTAATTTTTTTGGATATTCTGAAGATGTCAAAGGATATAAACTTATTCCACTTAAGTCCAAAAATGTTATCACTAGAAGAAATGTAAAGTTTTCTGAAAATATATTGTACTACGAGCCTAGTTTGGTGGATGTGCCACCTCCCTCTATCCCTTCAACTTCTGAAAATATTTCTTCTTCATATGATGATGGTGAGGACGAAAGTCCTCCCCCACCTTCTCAAGATCCACCTTCAACTCCTCATCTTCCAAAATGGGTCTATTCTACTCGGGATGCAACAGGTGCTCTTGTTGGTGATCCTACAGATCAACGATGTACATGTTCTTAGTTTGATAGAGCCTCTTCTTTACTTGCTCAAGATTCAACGAATTGTGATCCTGACACCTTTGCAGAAGCTTCAGGCCATCTAGATCGGGATGCAACTATGAATGAAGAATATTGTTCATTGTTAGCAAATGATACATGGGATCTTGTTCCTCTTCCAAAGGGACGAAAACTTGTTATATGCAAATGGGTGTACAGAACCAAGTATGGACGCGTTGGCAAAGTTGATAAAAATAAAACTCTTCTTATTGCTAAGGATTTTTCACAAGTTGAAGGCATTGACTATATTGAAACTTTGTCCCTCATTGCCAAAATGGACTCTATCCACCTTGTTCTTTCCCTTGCTGCCTCTTTCAAATCTGAAGTCCATTAAATGTATGTTAAATCTAAGTTCTTGCATGGGGACTTGCATGAAGAAATATATATGCAACAACCTACTGGCTTTATAGAAATAGACTCTAGTCTTCTATGTCGGCTTAAGAAATCCCTTTATGGTATCAAGCAAACCCCTCAGGCTTCGTATGTCAAAATGGATAGATTTCTTTTAGAAACTGACTTTTCTAGGTGTCATTCTGACAATACTATCCACACCAAGAAAGTCAGAAAGTCTCTTAGCATTCTTTTTCTTTATGTTGATGATCTTATCCTTACTAGTAGTGATCCCAACCTTATAAACCATGTGAAGTCCAAACCTGAAATGTAATTTTGAAATGATACACTTAGGACACTTGCATTATTTTCTTGGTCTTCAAGTTTTACAATCCAAGGAAGGTATTTCCCTTTCCCAGTCAAAGTACACATGTGATCTTCTACACCATTTTCACATGGAAGATTGTAGGTGAGCCCCTTCTGCCTTTTAGTCTATTGCCAAACATTCAATCACTTGTACTTCCCCTGAAGTTGATGCTACCTTATACTATCAACTTCTAGGACAACTTTTGTATCTAACCCATACTCGTCCTCACCTTTCCTTTGTTGTTGGACTCATTGCTTGGTTTATGAAAAACCCACATGAAAGTAATTGGAAAGCAGCTAAAAGAATACCTCATTATGTTTGAGGTACAATTCAGTTTGGGACTCATTACAGTGCAGAAGCATCTCCTTTATTGGTTAGTTTCACTGATTCCAATTGGGTTGGTGACCCTAATGATCGAAATCGTACTGCAGGTTATTCGTTCACTCTTGGTTCATGACCTATTACATGGGATTACAAGAAGCAAATCGTCATTTTTCTTTCTTCAGTAGAAGAAAAGTATCATGATGTTGTAGAAGCTAGTAAGGAATCCCTGTGGCTTCATCAGATCATGTCAGAGTTTGGCTTTCAGCAGCAACATCCGACTACACTTTGGTGTGATAATAAAAGTGCCATTCAACTATGTAAAGATCCAATCCATCATCAGTGTAGCAAACATGTTGAACTGCACGTGCACTTCATCAGAAAGCTCATTCATGACAATGTTCTTGAAGTGCAATATTGCTCAATAGATGATTGAGTTTCAGACATATTTACAAAGGCTCTCACAGAGGCGAAGTTTACTAAACTTCCATTTATGGTTGGATTTTAGGAAGTTGTCACTAAGGGGCAATAGGCTCTAATCCCTCTTTCCTACTCCTATTTTGTTATATTTGTACATCCTTCAATCCTATCCCAAGTTTTTCTTAAGGGGGGATGTTAGGATATTCCGACACATAGGAAATAGTTATAACTTGGTCTAGAGAGTTAGGTAAAGTATGTTTCTTTACTATGTACTTTTGTAACTTACAATCTGACGGCCATGATATGTAGTGATCTGACGGTTCATTCTCTCGTTGGTATTACCGACACTGATCTGTGGCTTAATACCCAATTGGTCAATGATCTCTATTTAAAGAGCATGGAAAGTCATTTGTACAGTAACCGTTCATGAGAGAAGCTTATGTAAATTTCATTCTTTTACTAATAAATTGTCTGAAGTGGCCACGTTGGCTCAGGCTGTGGATTGTTTCCCTCTTTGAGGGTTTTAACCACATCAAGAATATTGGTGTATTGATCTGTGATCTATTTGTGAGTGGTGTCCTTCGGTGTTCTGTTTGAGGAAGTTACCCTGCAAATTCCTACATTTATTTTTGTGAATAAAGAAAATCTCAGAAATCAATGGCTGAGTACAAATTGCCAAAAGAGTAAAAGGTTGAAATTTAATTGAATGAAATTATTATTTTCCAGAAATAAGTTCTAGCCATATAATAAAGGTGGTTATATTTAATTAAGGAACTATGATATTGGCCAATTAATTTTTTCCTAGAAGACATGAAGTTGTCCTCAAGAGTGGGAAGTGAGAGCTCATTAATGAGATAACAACTATTTTCCACTCGTTGGTGACATGGATATAGTTATTAACCACCCAAATCTTACTATATGGATAATGTCTCTTGTTTTTATTTATTTTTGTCTCATCATTCTGAGAGAATAATTGGAGAGACTTCAGAGAAACGAGACTCAACAAAAGAAAATGAAATTTCATGCCTCATATTACTTAAGGGGACATTATTACATAGTTGTGTCAAGGTTGGGAGGATCGAAGCACTTAACTCTTACTTTCGTAGAAAAATTACAAGTATGTGGTTGTCATTTCTATGTTTAAATGTTTATTTAATTTGCGAGAAAGAAAAAGACTTCTTGTTGGAATTGTGTTACTCTTCATTTATCTTACACAAAATTATCGGAGTATGATTATTTTTTGTTGTGTGCATTGATAGTTTGTTGTTAGGAGGTAATGTAATTCTATTTTATATGAAGAAAAAAATTGGTTGTAGAAAAAAAGTGTAATAATTGTGTGAGATATCAAATGTTAAAACATGTAAAGTATAATGTTTTAAGGTAGGAAAAACCATTGATATGTATGTATATTATAGTATACCCATATGACTATGTATATAAACCTCACCTATGTTGTTCATAATAAACTAGTAAAGGACAAGTTTAAATAACGAAAAACATTGCTTCAAATAGAAATAACAACTATAGAATCATAACATGAAAACATTAAAACATTTGCTAACCTTTATATGCTAGAAAATATATATAACGAAAATGTAAAAACATAAATTAGTTTTTTTATATACTGTAGTTGTGTTTTTGTAGCAATGGGCTACCAAACGACACCCTAGCAGTTGGTTTCTCCCTCCAAAGAAGTACAAATAGATTGGTTGTTGTTAGTGGAAAAGCATGAAGAAATAAATAATTGCGAACAGTGAAAACAATTCATATATAAACATAAAATAGAAACAAAGAGATAAACACATAAATAATACAAGTCAAAAAAGCAATGGAAAATGGCTCCCTTTATTAACTCCTAGTAGTAGAAGATGAACACAATAGATGAATACTAAATACTATTAGAGAATTTTGAGCTATGGTGCTCAAAGATCCTAACCGAGGAGGCTCCTTTCCTCAATCTCTTTGCAAGTTTCTCCTATTTATCAAACAAGTATGAAGATTCTCTCAATGGTGAACTCCTCTTCCACTATAATGATGGGGTTCCTAGAATCAATTTCGCCAACATACTAACGCTCCTTACTTTGATCAATCAAATGTAGGATTGTCTTGAGAGAAAATTTTCTAGCATAACAATGCCTTCTCTTTGGTTCTCAAATGCCCTCTTTTAGTAGAATATTTTGAATTCCTCTACCCTCTCTTGGTTCATGAATGAAAATGACTCATGAGTAGTGTTTGTACCCTATATTATAGTGGTCAAAAAAACAAGTTTTGTCTTTTAAATTTATTTTCACAAATGTATAAAGGTTGGGCTGTGATCTCTTAGAGATCAAGCTATTCATCTTAGTAAAAAATGAAATATTTCAATTTTTTAAGTAATTTGTGAGTGTGTGAAATATCAAGTAGATAGTTATTAATTCACTAAGAAGTTGAGTTAGATTAGCCTATCGTCATGTCTCATAAAAAATCATGAGCGAGGTCACAGTGTATTGTCTTATTATCATTCACACATATTTGTAGGGTCAGTATGATCAATTAGGGTGTGAAATCACATTATCTCATTGTAGGTTTTAACCCCGTATAGAAATTACCTGCATACGAATTCTAAATCACAAGAAAATAAAAAATGCGAGAGCATAACACATAAAACACATATACACAGAGATTTCCCACTGGATCTCAAAACCGAGACTACACCAAGAGAACTTCTCAGAGCTCACAGATTTTGTCAATGCATCTGCAGTATTCTTCAAAGTGTCCACCTTTACCGGCAACACGTTTTTGTATTCTATCATATCCCTCACAAAGTGATACTAAACATCAATGTGCTTTGTCTTTGAATGATAAGCAGGGTTCTTTGCCAAGAAAATTGCACTTTGGCTGTCACAGTCTATCTTTATAGCTTCCTGTACTAACCCCATACTTGAACACAATCTCTG
>APFE030529625.1:4694-16073 GCA_000404065.3 Pinus taeda
CTAAGGAGTCACAATATAACCAAGCCAACCTAACAATAATAATATAAAGGCACAAAAATAACAATAGAGGGATTCTATGGGGCACAGTAATAAGAATATGGGGACAATATGGGCAGAACAATATTAATAAGGGATACAACTACAATTGTAATGGGGTAATCACTAGTATTATAAGGACCTAACATTCTTATAGATGTTAGTCAACTTCACATAAACAGATATTCTATCTTGTATTCACTTAATCAACACATTCATACATATTCATGCATCATATAAGCATTTAAAATTGAATGTATATTCAATGTAATAGGTGCATAAAACAAGAAAAAAATATGCAGAATGGATATGCAACTTTTCTTTATTAATGCTCCAATTGTTACAGATTCGACTCGCCTTGTGCACTTAGCTGCAGAGCCTTCTCCTACTCTACGACCCAAAACTAGGCTTTACACTTCAAATATGACTCAACTCGTCATCCTTAGATCCTTTCTTCCATGATTCCTTTAACTACTTAGAGCCTCACTCTATTTATACAATCCCATGGTTCGCAGACCATGGGTAAATATCTATAGCCAATATTACAATAACAAAATTGAGGGTGGACAACCCTATGACTCTTTTATAAGCTACACACTCCACACCCACAGAATGCAGAGTCTTTACATTGAAGTTAAAAATTTTCATCAAAATCTGGGCTCTAAGCCCCAAAACTTCCCTTGGGGGATCTTGTGCCCAATAGGCCCCCAACACAAACATCATGACTGTTCCTCAAGTCACTTCATTGGTGTAGAGATCTTTGTGCACAGACCTCACATTTATGCTTGGATTGCTGCAAGGTAGTGCATTGAGTAGCTTCTTGTTGTACCTCCGCGATGCATTGTTCAGGGACAGTTGCACCTGAACTGTTGCCTTGAACTTTTTCTTGTGTTGCATACAACTACGTGAGATTTTCTTCAATGGAGGTTGTAACGATGTACACCTCATCAATCCATGATTGTAAGTGCACCTTCAAAACTGCTTCCTTATGTCGAGTAGCGTCTACCTGTTCCTTGACCACTTTCGCCTGCTGCATCCTCATGAGCCTCTATGTAAGGGAAACCATCTGCGTGGTCCCTTTTACTTCGTCGTATTTCTGTTGTAGCTCATGCACCTTTGTTTCTAGGAACTGTATGTTCAGGTACTCCTTCAATGTTGTGAGAACCTCGAACGACTCCTTGAACAAATTTGTGTAATTCGTCATTGCATTGTTAACCTCCGCTATGGCTATTGTAATCATGCTGGTGCACTGTTCCTTAACTTCCAGTGGAGTTGAAAGCTACGCCTTCAATTGTAGTTTGGCTATCTGAAGGTTTATTTCGAGATGAACCCTAGCCATCTCTTCCTTTACCTCGTGCACACCTGCTGCTAGTTTCTAGACGTGTGCCTCCACTGGATCTTCTATTGGGATGGTCAACTCCAAGACCATCTAGCAGGCTTCCTCAACCACCTGCACTAGTTGTATGTTTTGCACCACTACCTCATCACGCTATAGGCTCAACTATTGAATGTTGATGCACTACTCGCTCATTAGGTGGAGCATGCGACCTTCCCTAGCTCGCAGTTCTACAATAACTCCATCTTGCAAAACATGGAGCATCTCCCGAGGGAGTGCAACCATATTTATCCCGATTCCCTTCAACCCGCTGACCATAGGCCTGTCGGCCTCATTTTCTATTACTAGTTCACATAGTTCCATCTTGTGGGGTGCGCACCTACAACTCTTATATCTACACTCGTAGAGCCCCCAAGACCATTTGGTGTTCCTCCGCAAACTGCTAGAAGGTCTCTATGGTGACATCCCTCACCATCTCCCCAAGGTTGTGTAGATCCCACTCAGTGAGGGTGATTGGGTCAAAAGAATTCTTTGAAGCCTTAGACTTCTTCTGTGGCTCTATTTTCTCCCTTGGGCGCGGTCATTTCAGCTGGGTGGACATTGTCTGTGGGTCTGTGCCACCTTGCTCTGTCTCTGTCTCCTGCTTGGACAAAGGTGACTTTTCTCCCTCGTGCTCTTCCTCGGCTACCTTCTGTTTTTCTTTCACTAGTTTTGCAGCATTGCGTGCCACTTGGGCCTTAGCTGTTGCAGCTTTGTCCCTGCGTTTTTCTGCCAACTGTGCCATCCGCAATTTTACCTCATCCTTTTTCCACTATGCAACAGACTTTTCTGCTTCCACTGTGGAGCTAGCTAGAGTGTGCCACTCCAGTAGCCATGATTCAAGGATTGCAAAAATGACATCGTCTATCGCCAAGTAGGGTAGTTCATGCCATGTCTTCGCGGGGTATTTTTGCACCCTGATTTAAACGTGATGGAAATCTGCCTTGAACTCCGTGAAGCTCTGCAGACTGTTATAGACTGTGGGTGATAACTACAGCTTGTGATTAATCCCCATTCTAATGTTCATCTCCATGAAAATCCAAAATATTTTACTATCCCTTATCCTCTATGCATCTCGGGTTGCCCACAACGAAGCGTAATTCACTGCCTCTGGAAGGTCCTGCGCGATCGTCAGGAACTAGCTGTCTTCAGGCAATCCTCATGCCACCAGTACTATGGACAATAGAAGGTAGGCATAATGAAAAGACTTCCCTTGCTCCTGTGCCTTGTGGTAGTTCTCAAGGAACTCTCCACACAAGTAGTTTTCCTAATTAAATTGGACCCCTTCTATGCATTGCGAGGAAAGTGCAACCACTGGCATGAGCACCTCATCTGCACGACACTTCCGCATAACCTTTCCTACCAATATCTATGTCACGACTTTGACCATAGGGTTATTGATGTTGGAAATCATGTGCCCTCTCTTCTTATTCTCCAGCTTGAACTTCTTCTTCATGGCATCCGCGATGGCCAAATCATCACTCTTACCCTCTGAGATGTTCGCTGGGTCCTCCCCTTTGCAAGGGAGCTGGGTAATTTTGTGAATCATGTGGTAAGATGGGGATGGGCTCCTCCAGCCACAAGCACCCATCATGCACCAAGAAAAGTAGCTGCCTAATGAAAAAATGGTCACTGGGGCATGATGGTAATGCGACACCCAGAGAAGGTTTAACAATCCTACCTTTTCTACACCTCTCAGCCACTTATGTGGCTCCAACTCTATGACTCCATTCGACACGTCTTTCTTTTGGCACATTAGTTGCATGGTTGTGAAATGTGGGAACTTCTCGTGGTCCACAGGATCCCAGTCTTCAAATTTTAGTACAAGAACTCACCCCAAGTGCACTCCTTCAAAAATGATGTCATCCGAGAGCAATGGATTCTGCAAAGAGCTCTTGCTCTCATCTAGATCTTTGGGCACCCTTGATTTACCCTTCCGTGAAGGAACATATGTGGGCAGCCTGGTAAGAGGATCTGCACCCTGGGTGTCAACCTCCATTTCCACATCCTCCTCCTCCTCAACCAGTATTTCTTCAAATTCTTCCTCCTCATCGGCCTCCAACTTAACAACCTTCCCCTTTTCTTCCATGGTAAGCCTAGTCCTTAACGAGTTCCTAGCGGATACGTGCACTAGCACCATAGCCTACTTGTCTTTCTTGGGTCGCGGTGTGTGTGGCAATTTAGGGATTTCTACAACTATCCCGGCACTTTCTGGGATATCTACTTCCGTAAAGGCCTGTGTGGCTTCCTCAACGGTCATTACTACGGTATCCATGGCTTCCTCCAATGCTGCCATAGTGCTATTCCACAATTCTCTTAACAACTTGAGTAATTACTCAAACAAAGAATTCGCCTTCAGAATATTGAACTGATCTGGGTTCATGAATGTTTGTTTGTGCAACAACTCATTCCTCAAATTGCCAAGTGTTGTTTTTTGGACAACCCTTTGTAATTTATAGCGCCTTTTGAATTTGAATTCGACCGTTCCCCCCACATTCGATCCATTAATGCTCGATTGGAAATAGATTTTCAAGAATCTAGCCCATAAAGTTCGCTTAAATGTCTGTCGCCCACTCCATTTGGTCTCAAACGAAGCATCACATCGTGAATAGTGACTGTAACGATCACTTTCCATCTGACTCGTGTGGCAGTGTAGCTATCCTCGCACTGTCATGGACCCTATGACACTTCGCTACTACATGTAGTCCTGACATTGCGCAACTCCCGACAAGAGTAGTTTATAGTCCTGCACCTCCTTTCAGCTGCCTGGAGCGCTAAGACTATGCTTTTGTCAACTAGTCCGATGGCCAAGCCATTGGTTGTATGGTTTCAAATGACTACCATTTATTTTTCTTGGGAATAGTTCTCCATTTAATTTCACCAACTGCACCATGCCACCATCTATGATCTCCTTAATAACATATGGCCCTAGCCAATGCATTTTGAGCTTCCCTAGGAATTTATCGAATTTACTATCATACAACAACACCAAATCGTTCACCTTGAAGTTTCACAACTTAATATGTCAATCGTGCCAAGCCTTTTCGCATTACTTTTGGACCTGCTGGTTAAAGTCGACCAAAAACCATTCTTCTTCGAGCTCCTCCAACTGCGCAAGCCTCTCCTCCATGGCTTCACAATCTTTCATACCTGTGAGCACTGCTATGTGTAGACTATGCATGATGTATTCCATAGGCATTACAACTTCCACTCCATAGACAAGCCTAAAAGGTGTCTATCTTGTTAAATTCATGCATGTCATCCTATAAGCCCATAATACTGCGGGTAAGCACAGGTCCCAATCACTTCACCACACATTGCATACCTTGGGCAGCATAGTCTCCAATACTTTGTTAAACTCTTCTACTATCCCATTAGCATGTGGGTGATACAGTGTGCTTTTTTGATGATACACCTAAAACTCTTCTATTAGTGTGCTGATTGTCTCGTTCAAGAAATGTGTACCATGATTACTCATCAAGATCTTCACACATCCGAATAGCATCAATATGTGTTCAAACAGAAAAATCAAGGTCATCATGGCCATGCAATCTTTTACCGGCTGCGCTTCTACCCAACGAGTGAGGTACTCTGGCGCAGTGATAATATATCTTGTGCCTATCTCTCCTTAAGGTTTGATAGGTCCTACAAAGTCAATTTCCCACATTTCAAAGAGATTGACTGTGATTTGTGGATTCAAAGGCATCTCATCCCCCCATGATGGTTTATCTATTATTTGACATACATCATAGGACTTGCAATGTGCTTTTGAATCATGATGAAGGGTCAGCCACCACAACCCTACACAGAGAATCTTCTGCGCGGTTTCTGTCCCTGCATAATGTCCTCTTACAGTGCCCCCATGAGTGTTCGTGAGGATATTGCCTCGTACAAACTCAGGTACATACCTTTGCAATATCTCATCATTCTCCATCTTATATATATATGCCCCACAATGATAGAGAAATTTGTCATGCACACCACTAGTTCCTTCTTTTGTTGGACAGAGTACCCTTCCAGTGTAGTTCCAGTTGTTAGAAAGTGAATTATATCTTCAAAATGTCCATCTGCTACGCGCATAGCAAAAAATACACATTAGGTAGTCCTTCCTCCAAACTAGTAGGTTCCTCCCCTGTCTCAATGTGTGACAAGTGATCAGGGCTCATGTTCAATTGTCCAGGCTTCACAACAACTTCAAAATCATGTTCTTGGAATAGTAAAAGCCACCTGCATATGCACCCCCCCAACATAGTCTTATTGACCAAGTAATTAAGCATGGAATGATTTGTATACATCTTAAGGTGACTTCCTAGCAAGTAGTGTCAATACTTTTAGAGTGCATATACCATAGCCAGTCCCGTGCATTCAGTGGTGGAATAGTTCTTTTCTACTTTGGATAATTTGCGACTCGCGAATGTGATAGTGTGATCCAAGGCTTCTCCACTATTAGAAAATTATATATTATAGAGCAATGGAACATAAAGAATATTGTAGAAATATAAACATAGAAAACACATAAAACCAGAGAGATACAGATATACGTGGTTCACCCAGTTTCGGCTATGTCCACCCCAAACAGCCAGTCCTTCCTTTCTATTATCCAACAAAATGAAGAGACGCAACCTATAGTAGATTCATTGTAATATCCTCTATTTTCTCTCACAGTCTAACCTCTCTGTTTCTCGCTCGGAGAATACACATCTATTACAAAGCCTCAATATAATGCCCTCATACAAAGACAGGGGTTGCCTTCTAAAGAAAAAAGCCCTAAACTAAACATAAGTTCTACCTTCAGATCATCCGCCTAATGAACGACTTAGATTGACTATAAATTGCTATACTTTTACAAGGCAAGTTTACATTTGTTTTTCGCTTCAGGGGTGCTGCCCACGAAACCCCCACTGGGGGACCACTGGCCCCTGGACCCCTCAGCCGGGGGGGATCGGCCCCCTCGAACCCCTGTGGGGGGGACAAGTCCCCCCTGCACCCTCCCACGTGGAGGGGTGTACAAATTTCCTAGGGTATACATCTGGCTAAAATAAAGACCTCTAAATAATCATGCTCCACACCCAACATCCACCATCCTATGTTAGTACTACCCCCAACGCTATACTCGATGCGTCAACATGGACATGAAACTCTTTCTTCCAGTTCAGGAAGACCAGAATTGGTGCAGTAACCATATTTTCTTTCAATACATCTAGGATTTTCATACAGTCATCGTTCTAGAAAAATGTGACATCCTTTTTCAACAGCTTTTCCATCAGCACGGTGATCTGGTCATAGCCTTTAATGAACTTCCTGTAGTACCCTGTATGTCCCAGAGTAGCGCACAGTTGTTCGCACTCCACAACACTTCCAAATTCAGAATCACCATGATTTTCATGGGGTTCACCATCAACCCTTGTTTACAAACCACATGCCCCAACAGGTTCCCAAAAGGAATGAGAAACGTACACTTCTTGAGGTTGAGCACGATTTGGTATCTTCAGCATGTATCCATCATCAAGAAAACATTCGCTACATAAAACCTACCAATCCAAATACATTCCAGTCATCAAAATAGACATCCAAGAACTTATGAATATATTCCCTAAATGCCACAACAATCACGCGAGAAAAGATAGCAGGGGAATTCTTCAATCCAAATAGCATGACAGTATATTGAAAGAAACCCAAATCAATCACGAAGGTTTTCTTGCTCCTATCCTCTGGGGCGATCTTGATCTGGTGGTACTCTGAGAACACATCAGTGGAAGAATATGCTTCCTGACCACATACATTTTCTAACACCTCATCTGTGAATGGAGTTGGGAAGGGATCATGTACACACGTGTCATTCAATTTTTTGAGATCCACGCATATTCTTATTTCGTCCTTCTGCTCCTTCTCTTGTACCACCAGCGGGCTCACCCAATCGGATTCCTCCATAGGCTCGATGATGCCTATTGCGAGCATCTTGTCTAGTTCTACGTGGACCTTCTCCTTGTATTTCGGATTTAAGCGATATGGTCTTTGCTTAACTGGCTTCGCGTTGGGTTTTAATGTGATCTTCACTACCCATAAATCTCTGAGTATTCCCTTTAAATCCGTAAACTTGGTGGGGAATAAGTCCTGATATTCACAGAGTAATTCAATGACCTTATGCACTATCACATTGTCCCAATAATCTCCAATCTTCACGAGTTTAGGTTCCACCTCCATACCAATGTTTAACTGCTTAGTATTCACTGGTTTAGTTATGTCAAGGTTCTCAATCTGTGGTCCCTGAACCTCGCGGTGGCCTTCTGTCTCTCGAATGTTAATTTTCCACGAATCTTCATCTTCTTCTTCAGTAGCTACATTATAACATTTCAACGCACAACTCAGCTGAGTGGCCCATTGAGGCTGAATCAATTCTGCCAGCTCCTGTAGTATCTTAATGATGGATGCCTTTACCTCTTGTAGTGCTTCATCAATACTATCCCACCCATCCTCAAAATTGAAGGTCATTATGAACCCTTCATGTAGAACATCCCATTCACCTATCCCATGGTATAACTCTATTTCTATATACCATTTCATTGGTATAACATCCAGGGTATGATAGAATAGGTTCACCCACTCAGGTTGTGGTTATTCTCCTTAGGCATGCATCCACTTGGCCAGAAGAGTGTGCAGATCATCCTGCCCATTGTAAATCTGTCAGTTGCACCCTAGGCTTCCCAATTGTGTGCACATCATTCCCCTACACTCACGCCAGTCGTCAAAACACCCTTTGTATGTACCCCACCACCTCGTGGGTGTAGTGTGTAGTACCCAATCCAAGGCCTGGAAGCATTGCTTTTCCGACACTTCTCCTTCAAATTTATTAAAGAATGTATCTACCTCACTTAGACCATCATAAGTAGGTAGGTCTCTTCCTTCTATCGATATGCAGCACAATGACCTTGTCATCATATTACAGTTTAGTGTAGTTACCTCATGTAATCAATTTTGTCATCGCTGTGTCTCCTCATATGAATCTAAAGTGCATGAGCTTTCTCACTCCCATGAAATTCGCCCATCTGTGGTTGGGTTCACCTAGTCCTGGTTTCACATTGTTATCTTATAGATAAAGTCCAAATCATCATCACTTTCATAATCGTGCACTGGCTCCATATATCGCGATCCTTTAGCGAGTCTAGGGGTATAATTATGCGTAGCGACTTCTTTTCAAAAATCATTTTTTTCTTTTTCAGATTAATTGCCCCATTCATGTCAATGGCCTAATCAATTCCTAAGAGCGTGGGGTAGAGATTGTTGTCATCAACAACCTCTATCACTTCAAAGTCTTCCAGTGTGCTCGCTCCCTCAATATCCATGATTATTCCCTGCAATCACACGATGGGTATTATTTTCTGATGGTTCACCATTCACAACTAAATTGGAGAGCACTGTAGCATAGGTCACCCCATTCGCTCCCATGTTTGTTTCAGTAGAGCATTTGCATCTAATCCTAAATTTAGGATGACTTGATCCATATCATATTCTATGATATGTGCAGTCAGTCTCATTTCTCTTCATGTTCTTGTCTCATGCTTTCCGATTTTCCTGACTACGTGCAGTTCTCCTGGCGTGGTCCAAACACATATGTTAATGAGTTCTTGTAACCCTTTCACCACCTTACTATCACGCAATATCTTCATACATGTTTCTAGGAACGTTGTTAGCATAGATGATTGCATCTCCAGCTCCAACCTATCTTTGCTTCCAGAAGTGGAGGCATCAGCGAAGCTCTTCTTGGCTTCCATGAAGGTTTCTCGAGTGCGCTCCAAATCAAACTCTGCTTCTTTTGTCGAGGCTTTGTGAACTCAAGTACTATCTTCTGGTTTTTTGCCTTTGTCATTTCCCGTCGCGATTCCACTTCAAAGCACAATGTTTACATTCCGATCTTCCTCATGCGGCTTAGACCTCATCATCTACAGGTACTAAGTCAGGGAAGGCGATAGCGCTCCTTTGTCGCGTATCCTAGCTATCAATGTAGGACAATATTCTATCTGATGATCAAACAAGTTGCAATAAAAACACGACGGGCACATTGGCTTTGTGCAATCACAGGCATAATGTCCTGGCCCCCTTCAATTGTAGCATATCAACTGACTATGACCTCTTCCAAGTCCTCCTCCACCTCAACCTTGTCCGCGCCCCTGAAATCTTGTTCGCACCATTCCTGCATTTTGGTCAAGGGGTCGCGTTTCAACCTCAACTCTGTAGGTGGGCATTCTATCCATCATTAACTCATAGCTTCTACAAGTGTGTTCATTGTGTCCCACTGACCTACAAAAGTTGCAGAACAGCTAATGCGAATTTTGCATATACTTCTGTAACAAATGACAATTGTTCATGGCATGTTTTCCTACTATTTGACAAATTGCACACCACAAAGCAAGTGTCACACTAAGTACGAATTGTACTTCTGGTCTTAAGGGTATCGGTCCTCCTCTTGCGAGGTAACTTGTGAAAACTGAGTAGTGGTCCTTATCATGACCCTGACCCTTGATTTTATGCACCATACCTCTTCGAAAACTTGTGGTCGAGTTGTCCTGTCATGTTTCAGACTCTGCATCTCAAGGCATAAATTTTTCAGCTGCATGTGGATCTGCTAAACTCCTAAGTTGGGATCCTGCATTAGGGTCTCATGTAGCCTCATAGCAATCTCTAAGGCCTCCGCTTGAGTCGTTATCTTCTGATGCGATAGCGCACTTCTTAAATGTGGCAGTAGAGAAGCTACAAAACATTCGTTATGTTGTCCATTAATCAGATTCATATTAGCTTCACAAATCATATGTTTTAGCATCTGATTCAGCTCCCAAGGAGTCTCGCCTAGTATCTTCGTGATCTCTTTGAATCCAATGACCGACTATGCTTTAGACTTCAGCCTACTAAATTCTCTGTTTTGCATTGTTTGGATATCTATAATTCTCGCATTTGGATTATCATTGGAGTGCTTAATATACCATGTCAACGTGCATTCCTGCAAGGCACTAACCAGTGTCTATTTCTTTATATTTTCATCTGTAACTCCTTGCGCTTCCCATACAACCCTTACCATGAACTAGAATTGGTCTGGATCTTCATTTCCCAAACCTTTGAACACAGGCAACTTCATTGTTCTTTCCATATTGAATTGCGATGGTGGTGGAGGTGGTATGGGTGAAGATGGAGGTGATGGTGGTGAAGCTGGTGGTGGTGCAGGTGGAGGTGGTATTTGCATAATTCTTTGCCTTATCAGATGGATCACAGTTTGCGATGAGATCTTTGTGAGCTCTTCCTCATCCCCTCACGCAGATGAAATCAAGGGGCTAGTTTATGGTCCCTTATTTCCTTCATTCCTATAATCTTTTCCACTTCACGTAGCCCCGAACATCAAGGTAACTGCATAACCCTTTTTTTGCACAATAGCATTTTAATCCAAGTATTCAAATACCTTACGTACTTACCTCATGGTCCTTTGAGAAAGTGTCACTCTACCTCGCTGTAGCTAATTGAGGTGTCAACCGCGAATTCAGTAATTAATCCTCCTATGATATGATTAAGCTAATGATCAATGGCGTGTGTGACCTTATCCTCCGATGCTTCCAACCTTTGCACTAACCCTGGGGTCCACACATAGGACCATCAAGTTGCCACCTCCCTTGGCCATCTACTAGCTTCGTGATCCTCATATAATTTAGTAGGGAAGGATACGAAGAATATTTCATGGATCTTCATGTATAGGTAGCATTCTAACCACTCTTATTTTGATAGTTGCGAGTTCCTATTCTGCTGTGCTGTGAACTCGTGAATATTTATGTCCTACCAACCTTCAATTTCCTTCTTAGATGGATTCAAATGATACAAAATCAGAAATCTCTATGCAGATTCTGGTCCTGGCAACAGAATCATTTGTTGGTTTGAAGGGGGCCTGACCTAAGTTTGAATTTATATAGCCAAACAAATCCGTACAC